>JAYDZE010223193.1:0-39306 GCA_034509125.1 Monilaria moniliformis
GCTGCATTTCTAAATTCGCGGCATGTTTCATCCAACCTCACTATCGTCCTAACAATCATGCCCTCAGGAACATCGGTCAGTTCACAGATGTCCGCAAACGGGGTACCCTGTCAATTCAGCGACCCAGCATTATAAATGATAAGTTGAATGAATTCATAGAAACCCAGGTTATGTTCATAAAAGTTTATCTGCATGCACATGAACTATGCAAGCTGAGCTTGACTTCAGACATTTATGCTTCGAGCTTGAATTTATAGATGCGATGACCATGCATTTATACACTTTCACTAAGCTCCACTTCTCCAAAACCTTACACACCAATATTTTTCAATCAATTCCCAAAATGATTCATCTATCAGAAATCATTTACGCATAATGGTGTTTCGAGAAATCAAGGGTCCTAGAGCTAGGTCTGAGGTTTTCATGGATTTAAAATCTAATTAAAATGGCAAGTGTAAAACAAGTAGGATCACAGGCGGTGGGGTAGGTCTGGATAAGGGGAAGAGAGGATACCTTTGCCCACTCATACACAACTTCAACTAGACCAAACTTTAGATTTTCCCTGGCATATTCCTCAGGATCGACCTGCACTTTGAATTCTGCCTGAAGCTTTCCAAGTCTTATTGCCGTATCATACAATCTGATATACAGGAAACAGAGATTTCTATTAATATCCAAGAAGCAGACATCGAACTATAGTGTTACACATCTGAATAAATTTTTGTAGACGTCAAAAAGCCAAGATCATGAATAAGCAGCCAATGGAATTATAGTAACAAGTTAAAGAAACATGGAGAGATTCGGCAGAATCCATTTCCAAATTGAAGAAGTTAAATACTATTATTCTTGCAAAACATGATCACAAGCTTAAGTATCACAGTGAACTAGATTGGCACAGAAAATATATTTATTTAGTATCCTCAACTATAGTGTGATGCACAATTAAAAATAAATAGAAAAAAAAAATTATACAATAACGATTATGAGGTGCTTACTCTGTGGCATTCTACGTCTAGTTCATTTGGTTTTCTCATGGTACAAGTTAGTATTCGAAAACCTTTTGAATGAGATAAGTTGTAATTTGTCCAAAAGTAAACAGGTGATGACTGTTGAAGAGTTTATTTGTATTTATGTTTACTGGTATATATCATTACTTATTTAGATAGATCTCGTACAGTAGCCTGGTAGGTAGATCCTTTCATTTTAGGGTTAGAACCTAACATAATCTCTTCTCTCTATATATATACAGGAGTATTTGTACTTGTATAACACACAGAACACATGCTTCTTTCATGATTTTTATAATAAAGAAACTATGCAAGACCGCTGAGCTAGCAGCTATTATGATGACAGTAAATGAAAAAATAATTAAATGTTTCTTCTACCCTCAATTTTGGTATAAAATGCATCTAGACACCCCAGTATAATATACATATGCGGTATTAGCATCAAGTTTCACGGACATCCTTTACCAGATCACATAATACAAATATAAACGAAATGACTCTTCTCTCTCTCTATCTCTCATAGACATAACTTGTGTAAGCTTTGGATAGGAACATTTTAAGGGAAAAAAGTATTATGGGAATTTCATGAGATAAATACAAAAAAAAAGAAAAAGAAAATAGTTAAAAAAATTAGATACCTCTTTTTAGCTTGAGCAAGCCTTGGTGTAAGAGAAGGTTCAGAAGTATTCTTCTGCTGAAAGACGAACGCAGACATAATTGCCACAGCTTCTTCTGGCTCGAGGTCATTCAGCTGATTCTCAAATAAGCATTCCGTACATATCAACTCCTCTCCAGAATTCATTTCACAGGCAACCCTACCTTTAAGTTGTACTACAAGATCAGCATCTATACATCCAATTTCTTTCAAAACATCAATCTGCAGGGACAAGACTTGCTTGTTATAAATTATATAAGTTTTGCTAGCAGAGGTTTCTGATAATGCAGATAGAATAGGCCACATACCCGGCCCTGAAAGTCAGGCATCTGCTGAAGTGCTTCATCGGACATTTGATATTTTAGATCATTTACTTCCTCTTTGTGTCGTTTCAATTCCCGTGCTAACTTAATGTTCTCTTCCAGTTTGACGCAGCCGTGGCACTTGCTTTCTGACATCTTCTGCAATAAGTTGGTCCATCTATAGTAAACCTCAACAACATCCAGATTTTTCAGCTTCAAATCTGGCATAGGATACCATTGCCGAGGTTAGTATGTCACAAACACACGAGAAGATAATAACATATGAACAGAAAGTTGCAGTCCAAGGACAGCCAATAAAGATGAAAGCATATAAAATGAACAAATATGCAACCTAGACAAATGCAAATTAGTTCCCGGCTTTTCATTATCCTACTCAACAGAACATAAAAATGATGAACAAATAGCTCTAATGGATGTCACATGCCATAACCGTAATACATTTTCTAATCTTAGGTTGTGCATGAGCTAGGAGACAGCTATGCTTATTGTAGCTCCAATTAGAACAAACACCCCACCAGGTTAGTTTCACCTAGAAGAACCATAAGAATTCATGAATTAACCATTTTTCCACCAATATTTAAAGGAAACTTAATTATAAATTCATACACTAACTTGATCGTGGGAATTTTTTTCAATATAACTTTAAAGGACCTTATTTCACTGCTTCAGTAGTTAAAGTCAGGTTGCAATAAATGATTAGATTCAATCGATACAAACAATCTGAAACACTTTGTATGCCAATGTGGTCCTCCCGACCCCTCCAAACAATTGACAAGAGCCTTCACAAACCAGAGTCTCCATCTTTCCCTCCATGTCAGAAACTTATATTAGAGTTTCCAGAAGACAAATGACATGGGTGATTGGATTCTGATTCACTAGTTAGATTCTGAGTCATGGTAGTCTGGTGCTGTTTATAGTTCCCGACCAGATCCTCTATCCCCTGGTCCGCTAACAAATCACTCTGATCAGCTATCAATTTAGTAGGTTGATCCATAGATGCTAACAAATCACCTTGGTCAGCTATCAGTTTAGTAGGTTACCCATAGATGCATTGACTGGCTCCGATTGAGCAGGTTCCAAGATAGGTAATTCCTGATTGAAAGTATGGCTAACTCAATATGGAAGGGTCAGTCAGTCATGCTTAGATCTCAGGATCAAGCAACAAGCATGTATTTGTACCTGATTCTAATTGCACTCCTTGAACATCAAACACAATTTAGTTCTTTTTTCTGCTTTGTAAATCTTCCTACTAACTTCCTACTAACTCATCTACTCTTAAAAGATATTACTTTTGAATATCAAACCTCTAACCATACTTAATTTAGTGCACTTATACCTCTTCCCAACTACCTCATTTACTCTTACAAAAAGTATGGTTACTATCTGACTGATAGTGAATTCAAATAACAAGAGCACTGTCTTTTAAAACAAAAAAATAACTAAATATGTTATGATCCCACATCGAACCCACAACCAACTACGGGTTGATACTTAAGTGGGAGTCAGTCCTCCACCTTTGAGCTAGCTTTTGGGTGGAGTTAGGGATTCCGTTCTTGAGTGCCTAATCAAATACATACTCCAACTGATAGTTTAAAATTCAATTTACTCGGTGGTTATCAATTATGAGAATATTTTGCAAAAACTGTTTCAAGATGCTTCAACCATAAGGTCACAATAATAAAGACAGTTTGCTAGATTTCTTGCAAATATATTTGAATACGATATGGACTCAAAGAAAATAAAGGACTACTATCTGACTGAAAAAGAATGCAAAGCAGTATGCTTCCATACCTTTCACTGGATCCAAAGCTGGGGGGTACTTGTTTCCATCAGATTTCAGAGACGACAGCTGTTGTACCGTAGATGAAAAGGCACCAGCACTACCATCTTCAAGGAGTCGAACTTGGTCTATCTTTATTTTCTTATTGCATATGGATAAAAACTCGTTATTCCCCACCTCTCTAACCTCATAACTGACTCCAGCAGCAGAACCACAGTAAGGTAGTTTTATGTTGACGGTTCCAGATCCTTTACGTGATGTGACTGTAGAACAATATTCGTCTTCCAGGCCACGTTTTGATTTTGGAACTAAAACTTGGAAATCAGCATCTTTTTTATCTCTACTATCTGATTGACTTGTCAAGATTGAAGGCGATTCTGGAGTTAGCACTAGAACCAAGTATTGCTTGTAATTAGCTGAAGGGGTTTTCACAATAGCCCCAAGCAGGTGATCTTGGGCCTGCATTTTATAGGAAAAGAGAATAAGTGTTAGCTTTTATGCTTCCATGTGTGAAGATACATGTACAGAGATAACCTATGATGAATATGACGAGATCTACCATCAATCGAACTAAACCCAACAAAACCTCAAACCAAATGGATTTTGGTATTCCACTAATTGATATATATTTTATCATAAAAAGCAACTAGAAAACATATATCTAATTGACAACAAAAGTTTACAATTAAATAAGAGAAAAAGATAAAAGATAACCAATAAAACAGTATATATTTAAATCAAAATATTTTAGCAGTAGCTTAACCTTTTCTTCAGCATTCCTTTTCTTCAATAAATATTCAAGGCTTTATATTTCCAACGTAACTAGCATATTTTAACTTATCCATATGCATCTTTTTAGAGAAATGCAGTAATATTGTAGACTCACCAATTGTGATTTGACAATTACAACCCTTCCCGGAGATAGATATTGTAGGGAAGCTGGAGAGAGCATAACTGCCTTTATTATTATATCGCTGTACCTTTCAGCTTCTGAGTACATCACATAATAGTCCTCTATAGCTGGTTCACCTTTAATGCATCTGCAACCACATGACAAGCTTAATCGAACTTCAAGAAATAAGTGGTATTGCAAAGATATCATACTGGCACTAAGATTATTCAAAAGATCACTAGAAGGCTTGGAGCTTTGTGGCACTTTAGGTAGTATTTTAGCTGAGGGACGGGATAAAAAAAGAAGGTGACCCATAATAAACTGTAACGAAATGGTTTGTCAGGGATATCTGAGGTTATGCTAAGTTGGTCATTTAGAGAGCTTAGTTCAGGCACTCTAAGCTCAACATGCTGCTATGCTAGAAGTAACAATCGATGATGTAGCAAAGACTTCACAAATAATGTAATACATGAATCTAAAAATAACATTGTACCGTTTGTACAACAAAAGGATTTTCTAAATTGTATTTATCTCCCATTGGAATTTTTATAGAAAATAGATGGTATTTAAGAAGAAAAATAAAAGGGTATGAGTTTTAGAGCAGATTTAATAGCAGTTGCGCTGCTACAACTTCATGGATCTTTGAGTACATCGTGCATCAGTAAAGCTAAATATTCAAGACACCAGCTAATGGAGAGGCATGGCCAATAGTTAGTACTCAAGCTGCTAAAAGTATGTTCTTTCATGCTTACTCAACAACTTTTTTAGGCATGGCCAATAGTTAGTACTCAAGCTGCTAAAAGTATGTTCTTTCATGCTTACTCAACAATTTTTTTAGGTTGGGCAAGCTTTCGCATTAGAAGTTGTTGCTGCTCTGGGAGTTTCTGCTGGGCATGAAATTCAGCAAAACTTCTTTTTAGCATGTCTTCCACCTACAGTGACATTCCCAACAAGACCAGCAATATGAACAATTGATTTATGCAAGCTTAATGCATCAGCAAATATAATGTTATAACTAACAAATAGGACGCGCTCGGTATCTATATCACATCAAGACCAGATCACTAAACACACAAACTCTTACATCTGATGGTAATCATATGAGAAAAAGAAGCTAAGCTCATTCATAGTAGTAGAAGCACATTCTATAACAAACACAGAAACAAACCACTGAATTTTATTTCTAGCAGTTTAGATAAATAGATGGGCAAGTGGATTAGCGGACAATTATAGTGGGTATCCTGGAGTCACGGTTCCACAAGCAACGACTATGTGATATGAAGATGAAACTAGTTTTCAAATGCACAATTATCTCTATGGTTTATAAACTAACAACCGTATACTGTGACTCAAAGACTAAAAGAAAAAGATTAAATGTTTGAGATCATTCTCTAGTAAATCTTCATGAAGGCATGCCATTGAAGAAACAAGCTTTCTTGAAATTGATAGAGAAAAAAGCATTAGCTCCTATAGATAAAAGCTTCTTATCAGATATCAAGTGATCTTAGATCACTTTAACGTTGTTGCTCAACCTTTAGTGGGAAAAGACTGATACAAAGACCAGAGAAAAGATGCGAACTGCAGCGAACACAACATCATTGTGGATAAAACTTAAATCTATTCATGAAAAAGCAATAACTGCTGCTCGAAATTTAGAAAGGTTGAATAAAGTATTGGAACTGGCAGACATGGGAATTTTCTACTTCATTCTCATTTGGGTGTATGAGAACCTACCTTCAACTCTTCAACTCGAAGAAGGTGCAAGATCATGATATAAGTGAGTCGAAACTGAGACTTTAGCCTAGTTGCACTACCAACTATAACATGCTTTAAATCCTTCTCTTCAGGAATCTCATCACGGCACAACACAACTACAGTACCAATTTTATCAAGTCCTCTCCTGCCTGCACGACCGGCCATCTGTGTATATTCTCCGGGAAGTAATTGTCGAAATTCCTTGCCATCAAATTTCCTTAAAGAATCAAAGACAACCTGCCAAAGACAAGTGGGATTTTTAAATAAGATGTCGGTGATAGAGAGTTCTTCAACATCTTAAGCCTATTACTAAAATAACTGTGAACCAACAAAACTGAGATCTACATAACTGCAAGTCTGCAACCAAAAAATGTCACTAGATGTGAATTGGAAAGCATGAAAAGACAAAAGACAATAGATTGGATGAGGCATTCATTTGCAGCAAGAAGTTACCAATGATGGCAGTAAAAATGAGATTTTAGCAGCATGAAGGAAAACGAATAGTTCTTTTAATCATGTATAAAGAGACTCACACAGGAGAAGCTGAAATCACTCATCAAAGCATGACAATGGATTTAAAAAGCTATATCTCAATCATAGGAAAGACGAGTCAATCCCCTAGGTGATTGGCTCATCAGGTTCAACTTGATTATAGAAATTAAGATGTACTGTCTGAGGGGCATGCTGATCATGCTCCTTCCATAAAACAGTCAATAGATCAACTACCCTAAGATTTGACAGTGGAAGTGGAAGATGAGGGGCATACACTACAATGACATGCTGTCAATCAGTCAGAATTACATTTTGTCAGTTTCACCCTTGTTGACAAGGCTTATTTTTATGTGTGGTGATGACGAAAGAAAAGTTTTCAGACAACGGATACATTAAGGAGAAGGAATAATCAGAGGAACCACATCAGCATTGAAGGGGAAATAGTTGGAGTACAGTAATTGGGTAGAAATCACAGTCCCATAAACCGCTTGACTTGCCTCTACATTAGCAGAAATTACCTCCTTACTTATTTTACCTTCAGGTATTCACCAACAAATAAAACCTTCACCTATGCGAGAAAGTGAGAAAAATTTAATAGCTATCAAATAAACCTGGGACAAGATTTTTCTCTGTTCTTATGTTGATTCACAATCATACAGCAGTCTTCTTCATTCTTTGAACCTTAACTTCATCGCACTAACTGCAGAATTGAAGACCAACCAGCCCCACTTTTCACTCACACAAGAAATACTAAAACATAAAACCCAAAGATATTGTGTCCTTGACTTGCTAAATTAGAAGCGAAGTTTTGGTTGCAGACCAATAACATTCCTTTCTAGAAAGGAGTAGAAGCAAAAAGCCCTTAAAGATGACTTCCCAGTAGCCTATAATGTCATGCCAATGACTAAGTTTCATGCAGTTTCCCGTAAAGAAGCATTTATAGACAGGTAATCATGCACCATAGCATCTCAAGCAACCTCAGGCAAGGAGGTTCGGCCGAAAAAGAGGGTTCGCAAATGCAGAGTCAATGGGTATTCACAAATTTAAACAAGGTGTCAATGATGTTACACCAGAACTTGTGACACTAGAACCAAGCAACAGTGAATTAGAGCATTAGACAACAGGCAAAAAAGACAAGATGTAGTGCGCTCACCAGGCAGCTTAATTTTAATATTCTACATCAACTTACTACATTGAAAAAATTAGGAGGCTGAACACTGCAAATGATATTTACTCATGTCTTCTAATAGAACCCATTTGAATGATAAAAGGAACATTGGTTGCAGATGACCATAGTGCAACCTTTTGTCTCAGCGGGAATGATCATATCAAACATAAGCCAGGTTCTTCTACGCCTGCTTTATTCTATATTAATTGGATGCATAATAGTGTTGTTATAGCTGCCTTCAAACAATCTTTAGTACTTTAATCAGAGATGATTTTCTAAATTTATTCAGCAACACGAGTACCCAGGAATCAAAACAAGCACCTACACATAAGCTAATTACAATCAAGCAACAGGATATAGCACAATTTTGAAATAGATCATTTCTATATAAAAACCAAAGTATATATTTCAGTTTTCTTCGTCTTTATATAATCTAACATTTTCTCCCAAGGAACACTGCACCCAAAACAAAATGAGGTAGTTAACAATTGACTTGGTGTCAGGCAAAGCTTAGTCAAGTAACTTGTTCTGCAAAAACATCTATATCATAATGTTTATCAGAATGATATGAGCAACATACAGATCTAGGTAATGTGTGTTACTTTACCTAGCTCCTTCTCAACCTACAGCTACTAAAGGCAAACCTAGAGAGTATTTATAAACATTGAACTTGAAAATCTTGAATTATTCGCCAGAGAAGAAAGTGTCCAAGAAGAATGACAATTCATCTCTAGTCATCTTCAGAGCAACTTACCGTCCTTGCAGGGGCGTTGACTCCCATTGCAAATGTCTCTGTTGAAAATAGGATCTACAAAAAAAGAGTTACTATAATCATCAGACAACCCAAAGAAAAAAACTACAGCGTACAAGAATTGATTTGCATAAAAGCCATATATCCCGATTCTTGACATGAATATAATGTTGAAATGAATATATACATAGGGTCTAAATCAAATAAAAACTACATCTTTAATGAGAACTAAGAATTAATAATCACTTTTGATCCATATAATCCAGGGGTCACCATTAATAACTGAATCCTGATTTTTCGCAAATTTCAAATCACTCATGCGAGAATCTCGCATAACCGGCAGATCCTTATTCATACAGCTACTTAGCTTATGCAAGTGAAATGTGTTCATGTGCATGCAAATGACTACCTTATGCAAGGACAAGGTATCACAGTATCTGTTTGAGATACTTAGAAATGTTATTAGTTATTACGGACATAGAAATGACTTTTGATATTTTACAACCTTGGTTCCAGAAGTAACTTAATTTAACTAGTGTGTTCAAAGACACAAATAGCTACTATGTCTCACTTGTGTTCTGACTTTTGATATTTTACAACCTTGGTTCCATAAGTAACTTAATTTAACTAGTTTGTTCAAAGACACAAATAGCTACTATGTCTCACTTGTGTTCTCACTTTAGCCGTTATCTTCTATTAGATTTACAAACTCTCTCGTGCTTTTTGTTATCTCTAGGCACAACTAGAACCCCACGGAAGCAAAAATGATAATATGCAAATTTAGTAACTTGAACTTTAATATATTTGTTGGGATAGTTACATGTGGATACACACACTTGTACATGGAAAATTTTCTATAGTACGTGGAAAATTTTCTATAGACATGTATATATGTACTCAAGTACTGAAATACACATGTGTGAGCCCACTCTAGTATATCTACCTGTGGCCATCCATAGACCATATAATGTCATACGTTCAAGAACTATGAAAAATCACATTTTACACTGTCATTTCACTGCTGACAAGCCTATTTCCATGAATATTAGCGACAGACAACTCAACAGCCATCTTTTTTTTTTTTTGAGGGGGGGGTGGGGTTCTTTTCTAAACCCTGATTCTGATAACTGTAACTATACGCCAAAGCCAACAGCATAATTTCCACAATGAAAGGCTATAAACAAGCCGGGCAGCATGAAAGAAAGCTAATTCCTTTGATATTGAACCTATACATAATTCGATTGAAGCAACTCCCCAGAGAAATGTAAATTAGTATGTTACCTTAACAACCCCACGACAAAAGAGCATTTCAACAACTTCCTTGACTATTGGAAGCAAGCCTGCATGGTGTACTCCGATGCCCCTCCGGAGAAGACCTTGGACTCTAACAACCTATGGAGTACATGCATATCAAGCCCAGCATCCACAAATTGTTGCAACCAATTCAGTTCAAATGCCAAACCTGTGGCAGATTTCTGTCTGATCCTCTGAGCCTTGAGAATGCTTTATCACAAAAGACCCTGATTTCACTTTTTTCAGAGCTAGTTGTCAGGTCTGTCCCAGTCAAGTTGTCTGCAGATTTATCACAGCGGTTCTTGGAGAAGCAGAAAATAACCACCTGTGTACATGCGTCAACCAGTTGAGTAAATGTTCTTTCTTCTCAACAGGATATGCATCCATATCATATTTGAATTGATGGATACGGAGTTATGTACTTATTGCATAACAACAACTTTGTGTAGCATGTTTGAAAGTGTTTTTACATCATAATGGATTTCAGCTTCTTAACTCCAGTTCTAAACTATGAAGTGGACTTGAAAGCCAGAAGTTACTTTAATCGTTTTCCGAACTCCTCCCTTCTAATACAATTATCTATGACACATCACCAGAAGTTCTTAAATTTGATTTTTTAAGGACTAGGCAATTGAAAACTTCAAAGACCTTAAACAGAAGGCATAATTCAGACTTCAGAGGTATGATGGATCACTATAAAATATTGTTTTTTCAGGGGACCAAAGAAAAATATAAAGCGTATAACTTTTCAAGCATACAGGTAGGAGGGACTTCTTTGAAAGCTTGTTGATAAGTGACAGCCATATAGAAGCTTCTGATCTCCTAGAACCCCAATTGTTACTTGTGCCGCTTTGAGTCCCCCGGTTAGCTCCAGAGAAGTTCACTGCATTCTGTGATGCAGCATGCTTATTATGTTTTGCATGAGAAGAACTTTCATGCCTCTTGGCCCTTTCATTGGCCACTGAAGACCCAGAGTAAGATCCTGCACCACTAACTGTAGCTGAGTTCTTCTTCTTGTAAACATCTTTGGCAGCTTTTAACCCCTGAGGGATGATCTTTTCATTTTCACAGATTTTATAAAGCTCTCCAGAATAAAAGATGCAATGTTCCAGCGGGACTGGTCTTTTCATGGTCTTAAACAAGTTTTAAAATAATAAATGAATAATTGAAGATAGAAGAAAAAAGCAATATGATAGAGAAAGAGCTAAAATATCACATCCTCGGAGGAGGTGATGGATAGAGGTTTAAGTTGTAAGTTGCTAGGTGGGACTCCAAATACCCAGTATTTTTTTATTCCACTTGTTGCAAGAATTGGAGTGTATGAGATTAGAATTTAGGATTAACTTATTCAGGGATCACATGCGAAGATATTAGAACATCTAAGTTTAATTTTTTGTATTATTCTAGGAGATTTAATACAGCTCTATATTTTCTGTATGTTTTTCGGCTTATTTGTTTCCTTTTTCATATTCCTTTTCTTAAGGAAGTAGGTATTCTCTTTGTATGTATAGAACTTTGTATCATATTCTTCAATCAAGCAAACAGCACATCAACCTATTTTCTGTATCTTTGCTTTAGTAGAGCTGTATATTTTATGTATGTTTTTCAGCTTATTTGATTCATTTTCCTATTCCTTTTTTAGGGAAGTAGGTATTATCTTTGTATGTATATAACTGTGTATCCCTATCCTTCAATCCATCAAACAGCATATCTCTAAATCAGTATAGTTTTTGTGCATAAGAACAGCAGGCAGTTTGACTCGTAAAAATGCAAATGGACATATCAAGAACACTAACTAACCCAGTAACTCGAATTTCCTTTTCCTTTGTCCTCCCAATCCAGTCAGCAAATTCAATTGTGTTTGGTACCTACAATACTGAAAATATCATTCTACACACTACCAGGATAAAATAACTGATTCTAGACACACACACACACACACACAAAAACACGTTGCAGCTTACACATTAGTTGGCAAAATTTAAATAACAAAAAACAAATCAGGGAAATCTTTATCCAGAAGTGACAGATTCAAACAATAGTCAATATGCATAATGGCAAGACAAACATATAGTTTTCAATCTAATATTGTCCATTTAAGAACAAAATGAAGGATCAACTTCACATTCCAAGGTTCTAGGACGACTGTTTCAAATGGAGAAGAATTGTGAAAAAGTGTAAAGTGAAAAAAATTGCAGATGCAGCAATATTCCTTTGGTTGTGGGTAAGTGTACACTCTTATCCCTAGGACGTCTCTTTCTGGTAGAAGGCATTTCAGAATTATCTAATTAAAAGATGGAATATCCCAAGCAGGAGAACGAAATAGCTTGGTTGTGGAAGATGTGCAATTGTATGACCCCGTCAATTAATTTATTTGACACCTAATATGATACGTGAGTCAAACAGTATGCTCATATTCAAAATGCATATGCATGTATTACTGATAGCAATGAACTTACTAGAACTCTTCATGTAACAAGAGTAAATTCAGAGTGCAGGGTGAGAAATTCAACCAAGAAGAAAAATTGTAATTTTATCGCCAATTTCATATCAGTAATAAACAATATGAATAAGAAAAGGTACATACCGTCGCTGAAAGTAGCACAAAGTTGATATGCCTAGGAAGCATGATGATAACTTCTTCCCAAACCACCCCTCTTTCAACATCATTAACATAATGTACTTCATCAAATATAACCTATCTTTCCAAACACAAAGTAAATAAACAGCAAGAGTCTCAGAAGTACACAATAAGGCAAAAGGGATAAATAACTGAGCATAGATTGATGGGTCGTGTGAGATCCAATATAGAGACAGATGACACAAACTCCAAAAGGAAATCTCACCCATTCTATGTCACGTATGATATCAGCACCCCTATACAGCATTGATCTTAATATCTCTGTAGTCATTATCAGACAAGAGGCCTCAGGCCTCAAGCTAACATCCCCTGTTAGGAGTCCAACATCAAATTTTCCACAAAAATCTCTGTACTTCTGATTGCTGATGGTCTTAATAGGAGCTGTATACACAGCTCTTGTACAGTGCTGCAAGTTTATAAAGCTTTTAAGATTATTATCATTCACAATCTATGCAGACCGTTAACACAGTATTTTGATAATTATCATTCGCCATCTCTACAGACCATTAAAACAGTATCTTCAATCTCAAAAGGGTTACAAAATAAGGCCCTTGAGTGGGGCAAAATCAACAGAATGTACAATAGGTATTAGGGATATCATATGATCAAATTATTCAACAAGCACAGACATGAAACAGCAGACTCACTTTTGAAGCCAGAGCAAATGCATATTCTACAACAACTGTTTTTCCAGCTGATGTATGAGCAGCCACAAAAACAGATTTCCCTCTTTCAAGGTAAAATATGGCCTGTGATGTATTCAAAGAAAATTACTTCATCACACAAAGCAATCCGGTGTTTCCAGCATCAAAATAAAATTTACGGGTGCCATTAAAGATCCAAAACTATGGGTTCCATTGAAACAATCTTGGCATGGGCATTCCAACATCATCTTCAATTATATGATTGGATGTTAGCTCATAAAGTAATTGGATGGAGAAGTTATTAGTGCGGAAATGCATGTTAAGTGACGTAAACACCTCTTGGGTGTAATTGCACCATTGATTTTGGGGTTGGACTTTTTTGCACCACGGTACACTTTAGGGGGGAATTTGTGAATCACCATAAAAATTAGCAGTGTTTATGCACTTTACACCTAGAAAATATCACTCAATGCATAACTTATTTTAGTCTTGCATACCGATCACCTTCTTAGAATCTTAGAGGTTAATAATTAGACATTAATCTTCTCCATTTCCTTTCCTGTACATCAACGTGGAAAGAGGAGCATTGTGGATTATCATTAGCTGCTCTAGAGATTATTTTTGGCTGTCATTAGCGTTTATTGCTTAGTTTGTTTTAGTCATTGTTAGTTGTTTGATTGCTTTTGGAGTCTTGAGTTCGTAATCTTCTAGAAATAGAATTGCTGATTTTGAGTCCTTTTAGGAGTAGAAGTCTTCATGTAATTCTTATAAATAGTCCCTTGAGGTTTGAGGGGGATAGCTTTTGTCAAGAGTTGTAATCGGCAGTAGCCGTCGGCCTTAAGCGGGGAGCTTTATTTGGTTCGTTTATTTCGCTCGCATGTAATTGTTTTTTGCACTCTTTCACCATTGCTCGTTCAAATTGGTGCGGTGAACGATGGTGAATACCAGGAGCAAGGAGCAAGGAGCCTCGTACGGAGAATATAGAGAAGGCGATCGAGGAACTACGCATGTTCCAAACCTCGCAAGCAGCCCACAAAGTGTCTATAGAGGCGAAATTGGATGAGAGGTTTGACCAACTCATGCAACACCTTGCTGTCATGGGCAGCAAAGCAGGTCCGAAGGCATTCGCACCCATTTCCGCAGCCAAGGAATCGACGACCACGAATTCCACTATTATTCCATCTACCATCTGGCTATCCAACAAACGATAGAACTTCCCACGTTTGATGGCAATGATGCACTCGCTTGGCACGCTCGTGCAGATCAATACTTCCTCGCCCATAAAACGTCATTGGTCAATTGAGTGGACACAACCTTAATTGCACTGTCAGGTCCAGTCATGTCTTGGATCCAATTGTTGCTCAAACGTTGTCCTACGCTCACGCGGGATCAGTTTTCACATAATACGAGGCATTGATTCTTTTTAGAACTGATTCAACATAGCCTCCGGTAAATACGATACCCTCGATGATTACACCGCGGCTTTTGAAGGGCGCCTTACCCAACTTCCCGATCTTATCGATCGGCAATATTTAGGGGTTTTGTTCAGCGGTTTGAACCCTGTATTCGCATGCAAATAAAGGACCCAACTATCACGAGCTATTCCGCAGCCATCTAGATGGGCCAAACAAGTCGACCGTTCTCAAAGTATGTGCCTTACGTCATCATGTAGCCGTCATATTTATAAGGGAACTTTTACAAGGGAACTGGTTCAGTCTACATAGTATATCGAGTTCAATTGTATCCGATCGCAGCCCCATCTTCCTAAGTGTTTTTTTGCGCGAGTTGTTTCGCATGACAGGCACGACTCGAAAGATGAGTTCAGCTTATCGTCCTGAAACCGATGGACAAACAGAGGTTTTAAATCGGTTTTTGGAAACATATCTACGTTTTTTTTGTCCGAGTGGCCTACGCAATGGAGTAAGTGGTAGGCATGAGCGGAGTATTGTATGGTTGGCCACCACCCGCACTGCACCGTTTTTTGCAAAGAGAAATCCGTGTCCAGTCACTCGCCAATACCCTACTTTCTCTGGATGAGGTGATGGACCATTTGCGGTTTCATTTAGCCCGTGACCAGCAACGGATGTTTAATGCCACGAATAACCATTGTCGGCACATGGAATTTCATATAGGTGACCACTTTTATTTTAAGTTTCGACCTTATCTACGGTCCACTCCGTTCAAAGTTAGCCTACGGTCCACTCCGTTCAAAGTTAGCCATCGCAAGCTTGCGCCTCATTTTTATGGCTCATTTGAGATAGAAGCGAGAATAGGCCAGGTCACGTATCAACTTAAATTGCCAGCGGAGTACGTGTGTACACCCGGTCTTTCATATGTTGGTGCTATTGTTGCCGAGCCTCAACTTCTGGCGGATCCTCTGTCCGTTGATCACCCGTATTTACCGGAGGCTGTGTTGGATGCGGATCTTCTCGTCAAATGGAGTGGTTTGGATGCGGATGACGCGACGTCGATGGATATTGAGAATGTTCGGTGTCAATTTCCTTACCCCAGCCTTGCGGACAATGCTGTTTCCACCAAGGGCGCAATTGATACCAATCGACAGTCGTGGATCGTTTACAAACATGGAAAAAGGAACATTGCAGATTGTCATTAGCCGCTCTGGAGATTATTTTCGGTTGTCATTAGTGTTTATCTATTTAGTTTGTTTTAGTCATTGTTAAGTTTGATTGTTTTTAGAGTCTTGAGTTCGTAGTCTTCTAGGAATAGAATTGTTGATTTTAAGTCCTTTTAGGAGTGGAGTCTTTATGTAATTCTTATAGATAGTTCTTGAGGTTTGAGGGGGATAACTTTTGTCAAGAGTTGTAATCGGCAGTAGCCATCGGCCTCTAGTGAGGAGATTTATCCGGTTCATTTATTTCGTTTGCATATAACTTGTTTATTTTTGGCGTTCTCTCGCCTTTGCTCTATCAATCTCATTCCAATTTCCAACCAGCTAAACCAGCAGACTGCATAAGTGATAGCCTATAAGCCTACCATAAAGTTTGTCCTCTCCACAGATGCATCCCATAAGTCTAAAAAAGTAGAGTTCTACATGTTCCAAGTATGACCCATTGACTATCGAGCTTCTTCATTATTTGGATGCAGAGTTAGTAAGTAGATGAACAAAGCAAGAGAATGTGAATTTGGACTTCAGTAACATTCTTGCAAGGATAACACCAAAAAGGGTAGTTCAACAAAGAATTATCTTCTTTGAACAAGATCACATGTAGGTGGTTTTCCTATAATACAACCATGACACTACTTGAATCATTGTCGGAATGAGTGGTTTCAAAATCATTTTACAAAAACAATTGAAAACTGTCAGGTTGAAAGAAAGAGCTATGTGAAGATTTACACACAATTGTGATTCTAAAGTCCCGTGAACAAAATGGAGACCTATAAAAAGACCAAGAAATATGGTAGAAACAATCATATATAAGCTTTTTAAACAATTCAGCATTTTAGTTATGTGCAAGTACATTTTGACCCATTAAGATCAGCCCCACAAATTTACCGGCAAAAAATAGCATTAGGCCACCATTCAAGACATGTACCACAATTCATCAAACTATCATAAGTCCAGCCTACAGATTATTATTCAATTTTGCAATATTTTCTACAGACGGAATTTGTTAACATTAACTTAGCAATGATGGTTACCTCCTTCTGGAAAGGATCAAGTTCAAACGGAAAATCAAGTGCCATATCAGGAACAAGTTCGTGGAACCTTTCGACAATTTCTTCAGTACTGCCAGTAACCGCCCAAACCTAAAATAAATAAACGATTAAATCTGACTAATCAGGATTATTCAAATTACAATACTATAAAAGTAATAATATGTACTAGAGAACCATTACCTCTTTATGCTGTCCTTGACCAGTATCTGTATCTCCTTCTGATCTTGATCTTGATTCTGCTGATTCAACAGTCAAAATTTCATCTAGAATAGAAGGTTCTTTCTTGAAAGCATCACCAACTGCAAGTAACTCTTCTTCAGTTTCTGTTTGGACAGATTCATTGGGTACCTCCATCTTATTATCTACTTCTGACACATTACCTGAATAGCAGCTCCTACATTAGCCTTGTAGAATAAAAAAGGCCACATATGTCTAGACTTATAATATCTGTCTGTTCATAAAATCCAAAACTTGTCATATACATAACAGCCATAGTTTTCATTTGATCAATCATTGGAAAAGATTTCTCAACATGAGAATTGAGTACCACTATATTTATACTGAAGCTGTATTTTCATTTGATCAACCACCATTACAGATTTAAAGCAAGAGGAAGAGACCATCCTACAACCCAAAACCATTTAAATTAATGAGACAAATGTAAAATAGAGGTTCTACTTCCACAAAATAATCATGGATGCGATCGACAGATGAAGACAATAACTGCCACAATATCCACAAGTTCATCTCTATTTAGCTTGCAAAAGAAGTAAATTTCTTCAACAAGACCAAGGAATAAGTTGAAAACATTATACATGAAGCGCAAGGGCTAGTAGATAACTACAAGCACTACCGTACATTTAGTTTCAATCTTCCTCACTTTTTTCCCCTCAGATCAACCAGTTTGCAATACCACCATATACGCAACAAAATTAATTGCTAACGCATTGGGAAATTTTCAAATGTGGAAATAGAATTATCACTCTTTCAAATTTAGAACTTTGAACAACATCCATGCAGCTCCAAAGCATTGTCTTAACTGAATTACGTTAAGTAGGCATCAGTAATTGCAGTATCCAGTTGGTAAACAGCTAGATGGAGAAAATGGATATAGCCGTCAGTTAATCCAATCTCAAGGATAACACTTCCACAACTACTAGCAAACTCTTGTTACCAAGAGAGATACTTTTATAGCAGAACGGTATTGGAAATTATCTATCATTTTATAAAAAAATATTACTCTACACAGTTTCCAGATTAAAACTCAAGTGTAGGTATTGCCAATCTCAATCAGCTAAAGCAGAAAGATCTAAACTCGGCACAATACAAGACATGTGTCAAAATCAGCCTTGTTAAATGTAAATGGACCACGATATGTACAAGGTGGACAGACCATCTTCCTCGGATATCTTGTCATCATCTTCCCAGGCTTTCTTGAACAAGTCATCAAACTGCACTGATAGCTCGTTCTGCACTTAGCATTAACATCAAAACCATCAAAATAAAAGAACAATATTAGACTGCTTCTGCTGTTCAGTAACCAGAAAAGGCATGAGTAACTTATGTAGAAATATAAAATGCCTTAATGAATAGAGTATCAATGAATTATTGAAACTTACCAGCCTCGCATCTGGCGTCCTTTTCTCCACAGTTAGGTTCTCATGAATTTCCCACCTCAAAGGGTGTGCCTTCAAAATTATATGAATATTAAAACAATATTGAAGTTGTATAATATTGTTGATGGATGAAGAAAGTAGGAATTTATTGTATTGACAAAAAACTGGGTCCTTGCATATTGCATGCACTACCTTGAGATCACCTAGATCCAGTCCATCCTTAAAGCCTGGGGGTAGGATTTGTGCAGACTCCCCATGCAGAAGCCCACGAGCCCATTCGCCATCGCAAGCACCATCAGGATGAATTTTTCCCAAAGAATCAGCATTATCAAGTCCTCCAGGTCGAAAAGGACGATTAGTTATACTTCCTCTCACAAAATCCTTTGCAGGTCCAACAATGCGTGGTAGAGCACCTGAATCCTGGGATCCAGTTACCAGTTCTGATACATCCACCTGGAAATACCATAAAATTATTTATGGGACAAAGTATAATTTCTAGACTTAAAATATAGTACAGCTGATGTAGTTACCGTCATTGTTAACTCCAACATAAAAGCTTAGGGCTCAGACAATAACAAATCAAAATATTATTAATTTATTAGTAATCATAACTAGGTGCAAAAGGCAACCATATCTGTGATTTAAGTGTTAATCCATGGACCTTTTGCTACGGTATGAATCGAGTCAGTTGAAACTGAGTTCAGTTGTCACAGATGCTACTTGCGTCTTCATTTATTTGTGGTGTTCAACAAGTAAAAGATGAAGGCTAATATGGATTACATTTGAAACTTAAAAGTCGGAAGAAGATCAGTGCTTACTAAACCAAGCAATTAAGCAAAGGCTTTACAAGAACTTCCTATTAATTAACTTAAGCTTTTATCTCCTTGTTTAAATAGCATTAATTTTCACAGAGAACATCTCTTATTGGGCACCTCTCCATCACTGCAAATGCTATACATACACAGTCTCCCACCATAGTTTCAAATGCCACCCTACAAATCGAGGCCTACACAAATTTGTACTTGATTTGGGTGCTAAATCTTGTTTTCCTAATTAATAATGGTATGCTTCTTTCTTAAATAGCAATTCATGCTCCTTGTGGCTGGCAGATTGAGGGGCTACCACCTAGGCAGGTCCCAAACAAGAATTGCGAAACAAGCATGGGCAGACAAGGGCTACATGGGGCCTAGGCAGGGCCTTTAGGAACCCTGACAATTTTCAAGTCAAATAAACGGTATTAAACTCGCACGCACCATCAATCTGCGTTATTGTTACCTATATCACGGCATGATCCAGAGTGAAGGATGGATCAGGTATACAGAATGGCACATTTTCCATTATGCAGTATAAAGAAGGTACGCTCAACTAGCATGTCATAAGGGTTGTGGTAGAGTTGTAAAGTACATTTGAGTTGATTTAAAGAAATGAATATAAAAAAAATATGCGTTCTTAGCAAAATCTATAAATTCTGCAAGTTCAGAACTCTTAAGTAATCTCACAACCTCGAGACTTAAGTGTACATAAATCACAAAACAATAGCTAACATATGTAGTTGCTTGATTTCTATTTCTTTACCATCTCAATTCATAGCCTGCAATCTCAAAGGTTAGGAATGATCCCTCTGTTCTTGAACTTAATATTCTTTAATAACTTCACTACCCTTGGCTTTTCATTTGATATTTATGTGAAAATGTGCTGAAAGTTGTTAGGTTGATTCAACATCAGTGTTGCAATTACATGAAACCTAGACAAGACTGATTGACCCATTTTACTTATCAAGTCGTCTGCTCAATTGATCAGGGTTAGTGCACCCAAAGGACTAACGCACTCAAGTACTGGATCCATAAGACCAAATTCGGAAATTAACACCCTAGGTTAATATAGCAACTTGAAAAAATAATAAACAACTTTTTACAGAAGAGATGAAAAGGAAGAAGTTCTCTCTTCATACCTCCACTGACTGAGGCTCCCACCTCTGCAAGTCCGATTCATTCTTTTTGCGTCTGAAAGGAATTTCCCAAGATGGAACAATCACAGAACGAGGAATTGATGGCTCTGGTTGATTTTCAGATCTGTCAAACCAGTCAAATTCCCATTGCCTACCAGCATTTTGCGGTGAAAAAACATCTTCATCCAGCCTCGGCAATAGATATTTCTCCTTCACATATTCCGTTATCGTCTCCGGTGTTTCTTCAGGGAATGCAGGCGGCTGCCCACAAATATGCGAATTCCATACAATCAGTGCTTCAAACCACGACATAAATTAACTCCTATTCACAAACTCTTCCATCAAATGGTTCGTACGGCCCAAAATAAAAAGGAAAACGAAGAAAAAATTAAACCACATTAAACACGCTTATAGATAAGACTGCTACATTAGAAGCACATACATGCTACGCATAGCAGTACCGATGGATGCTTCCAACCTAACCCTAGTTCAACAGCTCAGCGGTGCAAACAGAATTCACAGTTGTTGCTGGAAATTAAATAGTTCATTGGCATAGAAGAAAGGAATACTTACGAGAATGAAGTCGGGGAGATCGTGGAGGCGGTTGGGGCGGTCGACGGGTGGTAGAGGTTCAATAGTGAGGTGACCGCTGTGGCCGGTGAACCCGACCCGGAAAGAGAGGCCGTTTGCAGCGGGGACTCGATCCATTTCTTCTATTTCTGCTCAGCACTCAACAGTGCTCCAACTTTGCAGTAGGGAAGACGACTCAGCTAGTGGCGCACAAGTGAGTGCAAAAACCACAGCAATACCCCCAGGGGTAGATTTGTCATGATAAATTATTGTAATTGGAGTATGGATAATGGAAGATTTGGGAATGCTTTGCAATTGCTTAGTACGATATTTTAATAGAATAGTCGTACTTACTGATAATATCACAATTAGTGGTGTCAATTGGGTCGACCTGTTCGGATTCGAGTCAATCTTATCGGATTGTCACCTATTCGGTTATGGGTCATTTGAATTGTAATTTTTTTATATTATTAATTCTCAATCATAAACCTAAATCGAATTCCGGGCACCGGGCTAATTGGGCTCAAGAAAAAATTATGAATGTTTTAATTAATATATTAATCATGATAATTATATATTTATAATAAAGAAATACATCCACAAAATGAATGTCAATATGTATTTTTCATAAATGATTATCATTTTTAAAATTTTGAATTTAAACGTTTTATATTAAATGTTATAGTAAAATGTAAAAAAGTGAAATAATAAATAGATATAGGTATTCATGAATAAATGTAATTTTTTAAATTTTCAATCTTATATAGTATTATAAATCCAATATTTCAAAGTAAATATCTTTCCACAGTATTGAGAATATGGATACCTACATCTATTGTGACAAAAGCAGGGACAAATGGAGATCGGGTCGCACCGGGTTAGCCGACCCTACTGTCGGTCCACGAGTACCAGAAAATTCTATTAAATTTGATCTTTTAGGTCGTTGCCGATAGCAAGTAGTACTGCAGTTCTACCCCGCGCGACCTCACGTTTGTCTATCTTTATGACATGGACTATTATATTTATTATTAATTTTTTACTATATCCAAATCTACAAGTTCGAAGAAGCCAAAACGTTGTGACGGATAATATTCAAAATGTTGTTTTCTTGTGATGAGGCATCAAATACAATAGGTTGTATTAAGATCTCATTTATTTTATCGACAAGGTTAGCTTGTCATCACTCAATTTTCGAAAATATTAATATATAGTAATGGATAAATTTCAAAAATTATGATGTAACTAAAAGAATTAGTAAAAATTGGAATATAATTGATAAATTTAAAAGTTTAAGATAAATTTTGGAAGTGATAAAATTGCTAAAGATAGTGATAGATTTTTTTTAGACCTATATTTTATGTTGATATTTTAAACTTATGATCATTTTAGCTTACTTAAACCCCTACTTATGATTTTAATCAAGATCAATATTAAATTACAATTATATTAATTTATAATTAGAATTTTACAATCTCCAAATAAAATATATTAGTGCCCAATAAAAATTAATTAATAACTAATTAATTAAAATAATAAAAGAGGAGCGGCGGCCGGTGTATATATGTGGGCCCAGTTTTGAATTTAGTGAAGGATATGGTAGTAGCGACAGACGACACGCAGCAATCATAGATGGTAGCCATGGATACAGCTAGAGAGTTTCTCGAGAATATCGCGGCCGCCGAAGCTGATCGCGTGTCGCGGCTACGCTTCACGCCGCATAAACCTCATGCGGAGCCCAGCTTCTACGAGTATTCCGTCCTCCGAGGCGTCCGCGTTAACTCGGTCCGATTCGGTTCAACACTCTCCTGCTCTTTCACTGTGCCCGCTCGTCTCACTGTAAGAATTTCCTTTTGTTGTGGTTAATTAGTTCAAGGTAAAGTTGGCTATGCAAATTTTGTTGATGTGTGTAATTTTTTGGTCAATTAGTTCAGGATTAAGAGAGGGGGATATGGCTGTTACTGCCCTGTTTTCGTGATAAACATTGAATTTTCTGGTTAGATACTTGAGCGTCCAATTTTTGGTTAATTGGTGCAGGATATAAATGGGAAGTTGGCTGCGGGGGCGATTGCGTCTTTGGTTGATGAAATCGGGGCGGCGGTGATTCATAGGGATGGTAAACCCATGGATGTTTCAGTAGACATGTCGATCGCCTATATTTCTGATGCTAAGATGAACGTGAGTCGTATATACTCTTCTCTTATTAACCTTGTTCGGAAATATCAAGCGTTCTGTTGCTCGTCTTAATTCATTGATTTGCCAGTTCTGGTATGATGCTTTGAACCCCACCAACTGGCATACTTGCAGTGAGAAATTCATTTGTCTTGTGTCCATGGCTCTTCGAATGGAGAAATACCGATGATGTTATGCGTTGTGACTTGTATTTGCATATAGGTTCAGCCTCTAGGTAGTTTTCCAAACTATATCTTTTGGTCAATTATATCTATAAGACGACCATAACAGGCCTAGTTTAGAGAGATGAGAGGGGGTAGGTGACTTGTTCTGCAAATAGAATTTGTTGTACTCAGCGAAAATTATCATTGTTGTGTTACTTGTGTGTGTGCATACAAACGCCATTGCTCCTCACAACCAAGCTTGATAGTTGTCATGATCATGCCTAGAGGGCAACAATATCCCTAAATGTAATGCTAATCCAGTCACAGATATGAGCAAGAGTGAAAAGTCCACTGTATTGACCTCCAGTGCTACTGATAGTAGTGCAGTTGTAAATGTTGGAAGGGGAACCAACTGCTGAAGCGAGTTACTAAGAGAGTCTTGTAGACATAATACTGGACAGGGGAAGGAAGGCCTCCGAGAGAGGTTGTTGGCCTTGGAAACTAATTTATCCCTGTTTGCTTGTGTTTCATTTATTGTATTACTTATGATCTTCAGTTTATGCGCATTTCACTGTTTTCAACCAATAGTAAGTGGACTTGTTGATTCTAGTTGGATACATTCTTGTAAGTGTTCAGTTGGGAAACCACACATAATGAAATTATGAACCACACATGCTTCTTGAGCACGATATGGATCCGACCCTTTTCTTTGATAGATAAACCTACTGCTACACCATGCAATAGTCAAACTAAATAGGCTACTGAATATGGATGTGCGAGCATGGAGCTGAGCTGTGGTCCTGAACATGAATTATCTTAGTGCTGATGGTCCAAATATCAGCCCTGCTCTTTGTGACCATTTATTGGATGGCCTATGACTGCCTCTTACTCTTTTTCTTGGCGCAGGACGAATTGGAGATTACCTCTCGGTGTTTAGGTCAGCGAGGTAGCTACCATGGAACAGACGTGCTCATACGTAACAGAACAACCGGAGAGATTGTTGCTCAAGGGCGCCATTCCTTATTTAGTTTACCTACCACTGCCACTGCCACTGCCACTGCCACTGCCACTGCCACTGCCACTGCCACTGCCAGCAAATTGTGAGACTGCTTAACTCAATTGGGGTAGAGATGTGCCAAATAGATGTTAAATTAACTTTGTTTCACCATTTTAGATGAAAATATGTATATATATATGTGTATGCACCACACCACCAGAAAATGTCTCGACAAAACAGCCCTTGAAGATCATTATATCAATGGATGCCCTTTTCCATATCAATGCAAAAATAAAATGCAAGAAGAAATAAATTACGAATTAGTTATAGAGAGATTTAGGGTTCAAACTCTACCGTCTCGGACTCTCCGAGTCAAAAAACAATAGATCATAAATGCTTTAAAATAGTATTTTTATGATTAGCAATAAATGAAATCTATATCTATATAATATATAAGACCACCTATGTATGATTTTTTGATTCAGTTATGTATGTTTTAGTTTTTTACTATCATCAATATAAGTATCCGAAATATATATTTGTGCTTTATGCCTTTTCACCATTTTGTTTCTGGAAATTAAAATGATTGAATATTTATTAGATTTTATATTTATAATTGTTTATTCATTAAATAAAAGGGATAATTGCCATTTAAATCATAACTTTTCGTTGACTTCTGATCAATCCCATAACTTTTGAAACTGGAACATAAAATCACAACTTTTAAAATTTTCTCAATTATCCCATATATCAAAATTCTAGTGAAATTGATGGTGACGTTCAGCCGGAATTTTCGACATGGACAAAACATCTGTTTTCCAAAACGATGTCGTTGAGATAATTGTCATTTACATCATAACTTTTTGTTGAATTCCGGCCGACACGTAATTTCACCGAAATTTTGATCCATGGGATAATTGAGAAAATATGAAAAGTTATGTTTTATGTTCCAGTTTTAAAAGGTACGGTATTGACAAGAAGTCAACGAAAAGTTATAATTTAAATGGCAATTATCCCAATATAAAAATATGCTGAAAAGAAATTTGGTGTTGGGTCCCACTCGTTTTACACTAAAATGAAAAACAAAGACGTAACAGCTCAAAACGTGCGGTTGCAAGTGTTGGATCATCTTTAGCAATCCCCGAAGAAAACTACAGGTTTAAGTTTAACCCTTTCCCGTAGTATCTGTGTGATTTTTTCCTTTCTCGACGCAATAAATGACAACCAGTTGATCGAGATAAACAAGATTTCGGTGTTGTTTTTTCCTGATTTCGTGTTCTTATATCATTTTCTGGGCTTGTTTTTCCTTGCTGCTGTTTGGATAATCGGTGGAACATCAGTTAACAAAGTAGTTAGATCTACTACGATGATGTGCTTAATGTCTGAGTTCATTTAGGAATCAACAATCTTCGAGTAAGAATTGAGGTTTGCAGTTGGTGGGAACAGTGCTAGCTGGGTTTGCTGAGTGCTCATTTGACTTTTCTGGGAGTTTTGTTGTCTGAGTCTCTTTGCAAGTGAATTACTCGAAGATTTTACAAATTTGCCTCCTAACATTTTCCTCGTTTTTCAATTTTTAGTCTTCATTTTCCATTTATAAGCAAGTTTCGATGATCTTACAGTTGAGAGGGTGGAGAAGAAAGTCTTGCTCATTTTTACATAAAAAGATGAAGTCTTCCTCACTTTTTTCTTTTTCTGATGGAGAATAGTCTTGGTCCCTTGATTTTCTTTCAAAATTGTCAAAGATTTTAACGTTAAAAAAGTTTTTTACTCATCTTTTTGTTCCTTTTGGACTATTTAAGTATATTGATTATATTCCACTAGCTATAGAGCATGTTATTGCAAAGAATGGTAAGTTTTGATTGACTAAAAAATTCAAAATGAACTTGTATATATGTGGTTTAATTTCGATGTGTTTCATTATAGTGTCTACAACTGTGGCAGGTGCCGTAACCAGGAGATGAAATCTGAGGTTGTGGTGAAGGTAGTAGAGATGGAAGAATCAGAAGCTCAAGTGATTGAAAGCTTAACATCTTCCATTGATATAAAGCTAAATAAGTTATCTGTAGATCCTCCATATTCATATACAGCATGCATCTATACTGTTTCTCAGAAGCTCCGGAAATCAAATGGAGCGTCCTATACTCCTCGACTAGTGTCAATTGGTCCACTTCATCATGGCAAAGCTCCACTCCAAGGGATGCAAGCTTACAAATTGAGATTCCTGCATAATTTCTTGAGCAGATTTTCGGTTGGCCTAGACCTACATACCTTAGTCACATTTGCAGCGAAGGAAGAGAGTTTTGTTCGCGGGTGTTATGAGGGTACAGTTAACCTTTCTTCTAAGAGGCTTGCAGAAATGATTTTGTTGGATGGGATATTCATTGTCGAGCTTTTCCTAGAGAGCCTTTTCTTTCAGCTAAGGGATAAAAATGAGATTATATTTGAAAATCACTGGATGTACCACGATTTGTTGCATGACATGCTGTTGCTAGAGAATCAGCTGCCTATAAGTGTGATGAAGAGCTTATTGAATTTCGTGGATTTTACATACTTAAACGAGGGTGTGAGGCTCAGCATTTGTGATCTTGCTCGGAATTTCTTCAAGAATGTTGGGATTACACACAAGGTGCAATTGTCGGAGCCTTGTAATCATGCTAGGCATTTTGTGGAGTTTCTTCTGTTTCTTCATGCTCCGGAGAATTTGAGGAAACAGCCAATCTTCCCGGCTAGAAAATTTGAGTACACTCGCAGTGTAACAGAGCTACAAGAAGCTGGAGTCAAGTTTCGTAGTGGAGAAGGGAATTGTTTATTTGAGGTTCTGTTTAGAAAAGGCGTACTGACGATCCCAAAGTTGACAGTGAATCAATCGACTGAGACATTCTTCCGGAATCTTATAGCCTTTGAACACTTGGGGTATTGTGGGTACTATTCCAAGAATATTACAAGTTATGTCATACTCATGGATAGCTTTATAAACACTGCGCGCGATGTGGATTTGCTTGTTAAGTGTGGCATAATTGAGAACAAATTAGGAGAGAGCGAACATGTGGCAGATCTATTCAACAATCTATACAAGGGAGTTGTGACAGAAGTGAAGTATTTCTATTTTGCTAAGCTTTGTGGAGACTTGAATGACTACAGCAGGGATCAGTTTCACCAGTTGAAAGCCAGTTGGTTCAAATGGAGAGTGATGCTGAGACACGATCACTTCAGCAACCCTTGGTCTTTCATTTCTGTTTTCGCTGCAAGCATCTTGCTCATTCTTACAATTATACAAACAGTCTGTTCAATTCTGCAGGTATAGTTTCACATCTCTATCAGATTCTTCTGCCATTCACTTATTACTATATTATTTCAGAGTATCAATGCTCAGTGTATGATGCTTGTTTGTATTCATAACTTCTCAAAATTCATGCTCTTATCCTTTGCAAACATCATTTGATAATTTTGCACTAAAAACCATATCAAGGGACTTTAGTTCTACCACGAAGTGTAATGGCATGCTCTTCTTCTCCATGTTTGATGTTTCGTATGTATATTATTTTTTATTTAGGTTTGATGAGTAGGACGAAAGGAGAGTCCTATTAATATTTTTGAGGGAAGGAAAAATGGTATGAGATGTCGAGCATAGCTTGGTGACACCTTATCATCTTCAGCTGGTTACCAGTGATGCAGTGGGATATGTATGTATATATATGTGAATATATATCCTTATATTGCAATTAGCTCATACTTTCCACCTCTCAACCATGTTTCTTTTCTTTTTTGTCCTGTGCAAAGCAGACATCAAATTGGTTTCCTTCAAGTTTTCTTCACATACTTGTCCTTGTACAATTTTTTTTTCTATTTTTGAGTTCTATTTACTCAAGGTTTTATTTGTATTGTATGTGATGTGTCACATGACATTATGTAAATTAATATAATGATTATCAAGTATGCATCTAAGATGGTCTTGATAATGGTCAATGAAATTTCTCAACACTCTGCAATTTCTCAATGTTCTACGAAGTTTATATTTCACATTTTCTTTATCAATGGAGATGTATTTCTTAATCTCCTTACATAGAATTCTTCACCAAAAGCTCCACCAGAAATAAAAGAGAACAAAATAAAAACTACAGAAAAAAAGGTTGGGAACCCTAATCATGTTTTCAAGGAGTATATAACGTATGAAGAGATTGGCTAACAATGAGTCAAAGGCACCTAAAATAGGGCAAAAATGCCAAAAATCGCAAGATACTAAGAGCAGCTACAACGGTGGTTGCCATGCACGGCTCGGAGGGCATGAACGGCGGGCACGCCCATTGCAAAGCTTCCCGCCGCCGATTTGTGCCGCGGCAACGGGCATTTGGTCCTCTTGCACCGCCACGGGCCCACGCGCGTCACTCGGCCCTCGCGACCAATAGGGTGCGTGCATACGGCCCACACGCTCGTTCCAGCGTGGGGGAAATTTTGCCGCTTTTCCTTTTTGTATTATTATTTTTTATAATATCTATATAAACTACAACATTGAAGAAAATGCATAAAATGGTCTGTAGCCTAGTTGTAGAAGAGACATTTTCGCCTTCTTTGACCCGAGTTTGAAACCTAGAACCTACAATTCTATTGTTTTGTTTTTTTTCTTTATTTTTATTTCTTTTTCTTTTGTACTTTTTTCCGTTTTTTTTCGTTTTTTGCTTAATTTTCCAAAATTAATGAAATATTTCTTCTTCTTTTTTTGTCTTTTTTCGCTTTCTTTTTTTTTTTCAAAATTAGTAAAGTATTATGTAATTTTTTTATTCTTAATAAAATTTATAATTTTAAATCATTCACACCTCGATGGCAAGCAGCGAGGCTGACCCCATTCCGATTATATAATTTTGGGATTTCAATTATGTAATTTTAATGAAATTTCGTATTTTAAGATTATTTGTAAATTAATATTTAATTAGGATACTTAAATAAATATTCACAATTTTAAATTATAAAAAATAAAAAAGAATAAAGAAAATAAAACATGTGACCCATGAATAGTGATAAGGGAAGAGAAATTAAGGGCATGTTGTGGAGGGTGTTAAAAATTGAAGGAAAAAATAAGCGTGAGGCTCATGAATAGTGTAAGGGAATGAAAAATAAAGACATACTGTTATGAATACCCTAAATCCTTTATGTCATGTGCACTTCATTCTATTTGTCCAAAATCACCAAAATGAGCAAACACTCTTCAAAAGATAAGTAGTAGTATAAACTAAATGATTGCTTCAAGTAGCAAGGGTATATTCATACTTATTGTAGAATAAAAATATAGAAGTAACGTGGAAAAAGTAATTTGCCATCCTATTTTGATTATTTTGTTTATGTATATCTACAAGATTCTATATGGTACGATGAAAATTGAGGTGTTATTTTTTTGATAGTTTAAGTTTGGTATTTGAATTATCAAAATACTATAAAAAAATCGATTATTGAACATCAATTTGTGAGCACAAAAGGTGCTCGCAGATTGGCGAGCACTCTGCGAAGAACGACCAATATATCGATTACAATAGCGAGCACATGTGTTCGCAACATTTTACGAGCAACCTTGTGCTCACAGTATTCTGTCCCACAACGCTATGGCGAGCACAATTATGCTCGCTAACAGTAGCAAGCACAGTTTTGCTAGCAGAAAATTACACAAAAGATTTGCAAGCACATTTGGTGCTCGCTGAACTTGTTAGCACAAATATGCTAGCAGATTTTTGGCGCCGTGTTGCAGCGCCTTAGTTTAGTGAGCAAGATGTGCTAGCTATAGTTTGCCAGCACAACTGTGCTCGCAAAATACTTTGGTGGGAAAATATCGCGCCAAAACTTTAACAGTTTTAGTCTTGGCGGAATTTTCCCCCGCCAAATGTTTGCAATTGAGAGGGAAAATGGCGGCACAACACGGTGCTCGCCAATTTACAAGCATAGGGACTTAGTTTTCCTCGCCAAAAATTTGGTGAATCCCGACATTTTGGTCGATATTAGCGAGCATCGCTTGATGCTCGCCAATTTGCGAGCATCATAGTGCTCGCAAACATATGGACTTAGTATTCCATGCCAAAGATGTTGGCGATTTTCGGGCATTTTGGTCGATATTGGCGTGCTAGCAAATTAGTGCTCGGTAATTTTTCTAATCGGAATAAAAAGATACGATGTATCTCAACCATTTTCATTCTTCACTTAATTATTAGACCAGTGTTACGTTTTGCAAAGGAAAAAATATTTGCACAATGAAAAACATTTTTGGGGGGGCTAATTGTCTAGAGTAACGATTGTGAATCTCTTGCAACAAGATTAGTAATTACTGTTAGTTAATTGTCATCATTTAGTACTTTATTTATCGTTATGTATATAAAGAGAATATGGTTTTTGTATACAATGGTATAGTCATTGTTTTTTGTTTATTAATTATGATATATATCGCAGAGTGGTTAAATATGAACTTTATATGATACTTGAACGTAGATTAATATTTGAAAAGTAGATCAATTTTAGGAGTAAAATTGTAAAATACGTAAAATTAGGGGTAAATTAAGGAGTTAGGGACGTAGTTTTGGTTACTCTTAATCAATATTTGTAGTTTTGTGTTGAAATTCGTAGATAAGTTATTTGTGTTTAATTGTAATTTTTTATATAAGTACAAATGTTGCCTTACTGTATTTTGAGAATTGATTTGTATTGCATGTATTTTACTCAAGTTATTCGTTAATCCCGTCATAGATTAATGACATAGATATTACAGGCAGAGAGTAGATACACATATGAAAATTTCAAAACGGAGCATATAATCAAGATTTTCTCGAAGGCGTGGAGTTTTTATAAATTTCACTTTTGGCCAACCATCCAGAACGGATGGTTCAAAAGTAAGATGTCATTGTGCAAAATACTCCAATATGAGATATATACCAACAAACGTGGTAAGGGATCACCTTTTGAGAATATGATTTGTTCGTGATTAATATGATTACATATTTCATTACGAATATGAAGGTTCATCTATTGCTGGAGCAAAAGAGCAATTCAATAATTCACAAGTTCAAGTATAAGATGCTTATCAATAGATGGTATATGATGCATGAGGAAGAACAGTTGTCATCAAACTGTATCAATTCCATACTCGGAATCTGGAAGCATTGTTATGGTATGTTCATATGAGGAAAGCTCTGAACAGTGAAACACAAGGGTTTTTCAATATGATAGATTCTGGTTCAACTTCTTTGTGGGGTGGTTGCGCGCAATCTCAGTTGGCAAAGAATACTCGTATGATGAATCTGAAGTTCGAACATTGCATGCCAAAGAGATTATTCGACAATATGTACTAGCTGATGAAGGACTGTCTACCTGACCCCAACACTATGGTTGTCAAATTTTACTCATGCAAGAAAGCAATGAAAGCTCTAGATATGCTAATATTTTTACATAAATTCATCATTTATTGTAAGTTAATTACTACTTCAAGTAAAAAATGAATTATTATACCGAGTTAATAATTATATATTTTCAAACTAATTCACTTAACCAACAACTAATTATGTGTAGGGTACAACATAGACTCTTTGAACAAACAAGTTTCACTAAATGAGCTCAAGATCCAAGTGGCTCGGCTTTTGTACGACACTTTTATACATAGAACATCTTGTCCGCTATGCTCCATATGGCATATCATGCCAATCAACCTATACATAGATAAGTGTCATGTGCCTCCTTGTAATTCTTGATCAAGTTTTCTTGCTAGTGCTGTGAGCCAACGTTGTTTTTCCACAACTAGGTGGTCCTAAAAGTATAGAGTCATTCTGTAGAAGCAAAATAGGAAGCAAGAGAGGAAAAGTAAGTCCAACTGATTTAAAGAAAAACATGTAAGATTGGGAAAATGGTGAAATTATTTCATGAAAAAGAGAGCAAGAAAGAAAATAATACTAATTAATTAGTATAAATGTGTGGATAAAAATTTATACCTTCCGGCTCTGATGATGCCACTGAGATCGTGAAGAACTGATAGAATATGTAGCTTTGTCCATAAACCCTTCAAGAGATAATTGGCTCATGTATAGTTTGTTTTATTATATAGGAACCATAAATATTTGAAAAACAAAATCAATTTGTACTCCCATGCACATTCCATAGCTAATTCTAGTCTCAAATTTTACTTTTTTAATTAATGCACAAATTTGGTATAACAATAGCAAGTCTAAGCATTACAACAAAATTATCTAAGAGTGGCGAGATTTTAGTGACACCAAGAGAATTGTAATTAATTTTTTTATATCTTTAGGTATAACAAAATTTGATTACATATTCACACATGCATATATCTATGTACTTTTTTTATATACAAAAATGTAAGTAAATTTTATTACTTCAAAAATTAAAATACACTCAAATATCACTAAATATTCTGACATGCTTTTATTTCTATGACACACAAAATAGATATATATCCACAAAATAGCAAATCTCACAATTCTTTGAAAATTATGTCACTGCCGACCAATTCTATTGGAGAGAAAAGAAAAAAAATAAAGGTAAAAGAAGCATGGTATTTCAGATGATTTTGTAAACAAATTAAGATAAAATTCAAAATTCTAATATAGTTTGTGATATCAATTGTGGATGATATGATCTGAAATCTCAACCATGCTTGAAAGGATAAATTATACCCACACTTTGTTTACATATATAAATTGTATTCAAATATACTAAATCAACGATTCAACATCATGTTCGTCTGTGGACGACCGAAGGTTTTGAGGATTATTCTTTTTCTTTATAATTACCATAATTAAGATTAATAAACCCTAATTTCAAAATCAAACTAAAACATAAGGTATTGAAATTGAAGAAAGAAAATAATTGAAAACTAAAGCTATTCGGTAATTCGACACTAAATATGGGACAACTGATCTCAATACCTGATTGTGCCACAAAAGTATAGTGAATAAAGCAACTTCTTCGTGTCTAAAGCAGCATGCCACATCAAACAACAGCCATGAACAGTATTGCATGGGATATAGTGTATCAGAAATTAATTAAGACAAAATATATATCCTTGTAATCCGCTGCCTTCTCCATATCTAATTCTATTAAGAGTTAATTATAGTTTATAATCCTAACTTTTAGTAAATTTTAATTTAAATTTATTTTTTGTATAGTCTGAATTTTTTAGCTAATTTTTCATTCTGAACTCTTAGCTAATTTCAATTTCAGCTAATTTCAACTTTTTTTAGTCTGAACTTGTAATCTCAACTTTTAGCTAATTTTAATTTCAATTATAGTTTATAGTTTGAATTTTTAGCTAAATTTTATTATTTTATAACAAGATTCGCTCGATTGATGCATGAGCTTTGTCGGTCATTTCAAGACGAAATTTTTGACGCATTACTCGACAATATTGGTTGCATAATGAGGACGATTTTTTTCATAAAAGAGCGAAAAATGACAACTATCACATCTCTGACAAAAATTGTCCTCACTATTCAACCAAAATTATTCAGTAATATATCAAAAAAATTGTCTTGACATGACTGAGAAAGCTCATGCATCAATCGAATGAATCTTGTTATAAAATAATCGAAAGTTACCTGCAAACTTGACACTAATTTTATCATTAGCTATAATTACATATTTTTTCCAAAATTCAGACTATACAAAAAATAAATTGAATGTGAAGTTATAATTAATGCTAAGAATTATAATTAGCCCAATTTTATAAGGAAGGCTCTGCAAATCGGATCTCTATACATTGTTATGCACATCGGTCATCACACATCATGGCGTGTGCATAATATCCTTAACAGAATCTATCAAATATAGCGCAAAATATCATTTTGATGGATTGAATAGACAGAGAAAAACATATTTGAAAGTCACCTGCAAGTTCAAACATATCTGGATATCGTCCACTTGCAGAAGATAGCGAGTGATAAACTTCAGTATACTATTGCATACAATAACCAAATAAAGAAAAGTATTACTGCAAATTGGAATTTGGAAAGAAAAACTCGTGTAATTTCTAATCATTTATATATCCTTTAATTAATAGTTGGAGAAAACCAGATTAAGGGATTTTTCATTTGTGCTTACCACCCCAAATTCTTAATCAAATTCAACTCTAGACCAACTATCAGATTAAGTATATACCTAATTTATATACTGTAATCCAAAATTTCAATATTTCTACCGTTTATCTTAAGGATCAATGTTGCAATAAGTTTCATTTAATTCTTACAGTATATTAATTGAAGAAGATCAAGAAGAAGAAGATGAAGGAGAAGAAAAAAATTGAATTTTTGCCAATAAACCCAGATTAATTCTACACATATATCACTACTTTTTCTAAATAAGATCCCCCCAAAATAAGAAAAGTTCATCTCCCTTTTTTGCATTTATGTCCAAGACCAAGAACTAAATTCAAAAACCAAGGCAACAAAACTCACAGCTGATCAAAAAATTAGCAGCTTCACCAAAAGAAGAACCCTAACTCAAAAAACCATCAAATCAAACTCCGAAAATCCTCGTTTCTCATAATTCCAAAAAAAAAACACAATAATTTCCTCTCAACCAGAATCCCTCTGTGGTTTATTTTTTGTATAAAACAACAAATTCTCGTCATCCATTTCTCCACTATTACCAGACTTATTCTGATTAGTCCTATCCACTTCAATCTCTCTATACCTCTCCAAATACCTCTTCAATGGCGGCGCGTAGTCGTCGAAGCCCAGCGTGGCCATCGCCCAGCAGACGTCGTCACCGTTCACCGTCTTCCGGCGCTCCTTCCGGCACTTCTCGGACGCCTCGCCGGTGACGAATCCGATTAACTCGGAGACGCATTCCTGCATCGTCTCCTTGGCCTCCTTGGAGATCTTGGCGTTGGGCGGCAAGATCTGCTTCATGATCCTCCCAACGTTCGCGATCGGCACCAGCCTCTCCTGCTCGCTCGACGAGCTGCTCTCCCCCATGCTTATCGAGAACACGGGCTTCGACGAGTCGAAGCTGTTGTTGATGTTGTCGTTATTGTTGTTTGAGGTAGACATCTTGAGGGAGGAAATTAAAAAAACTGTGTGTTTAATCTCTTGGTCAAACTATAGATATATAGTGTGTGTGTTGTGTGTGTTTATATTATGTGTCTTGAGTTATACGTGCGCGCGTGTGTAAGTTTGTATATATATGTATGTAGATATTCCATGTCATATTTCTGTGTCCCTAATGGTAACTTGTGGAGTGTGATGATACTTTGCCAGCGACATAATATATTTGGAGCTTCTTTGTAAAGCTTAAGTTATTAAAACATATGTTCGCTCTAACCCAAAAAAATAATGCACATTTTGTAATTTGAAGTATCCCATAAAATAATGCACATTTCTTAATTTTCTTTTTTGAACACTTTTTCGTTATACTTAAGCCAATCGCGTCTAATAAGACCATATTAAAAAGTACCTAGGGTTAGCTTATAAAGATATTTATCAATTATGACTCCATTTTAATTTTAGATGTCTTTTGAATTTTCTCAGTATTACCTTTAACTTTTATCTATTGCAAAATAAACACTAGGTGGTAAAACACTAATTGGTAGAAAATTGCAAAGAAATAAATTGTTGGATCTAAAAAAAATTATGTAAAAACGGGTCATCAAAAAATTTGAGGTCTGTCTATTGGCGTTATTATTAAAGTATTTTACAAAATGTGTCTAAAATCAAAATCAGGTTAAGATATGCAAATTATTTTGACAATTAAGCATTTAAAGTTAAAAGTATGTAACAAACACTTTGAGATAATGTACGAAAATTAAATAATTAGATATTCAGATTAATTATGTGACCGGATAAACGAGCCCTATTTAATATATAAGATGCGGCATTTGCTAAATCTAGGAGCCATAAATTCTGGCCACTTTCTGGGTGCAAATGGAAGCTGACATGCAGGTGACCTCTATTATATGAATCAATAATCAGAATACTTTATCATTTTTATATAACATATATATGTATTGAATCTTTGGGATTCTCCAATCGACTTCGACCAATTAAAGTGTGACATTAATTTAATCATATACTATTCTTATACAACTTTATTTATTTAATTTGTTTATCTAAGTGTTAAAGTATTTTTAGTGCTAGCTAAATAGTTGGCCAGGTAAGAATCCAACTTCCCAAACAAAGTGTTTGACATATATAGCCCCAAATTAAGAGTAGTACACTTTAATTGGTATTTAATCAGATCCATCTATAGCAAAAGTTATTATTATTTTATGGTGCGTGGTAGTATTTAGTTTCTAGAAAGAATTGATTTTCGATAATACATATGTATATATAATGACAGAAGGGTCATATGCATGTTTATTACTGTCTTCCAAAAATCATTTATAGGCTTTACCATTTAATTAGAAAACCATTTAATTGTCAAATAAAGTCGTGTTTAAATAAAGAATAACACCTCAAAGAACACATGCAAGTCGAACTTTTGAGACGGGGTCTCATTAATTAATAAGACTTGAAAATTAATCTGAATAGCAACCATTTAATATAACCATGATTTACTGTACTCTAAAAAGTCAACTTCAGTTAATACTTAATAGCCTTAAGTCGTCTAATAATTGAGCTAAACTTCTCTTGACAGAGCTACAAAAACAATAGTAAATTTTTGCCAACGACATAACAAGTCTATTCCATAAGTTCCACAATTAATAAAACACAGTATAGTGTACGTACATGACAAATTATTTGATGCTGCATGATGATGGTGTAAATTCTATTATTATATATACTTAATTAAACGAGAAAATTTTAGTTCATATCCTAAATTATTCGTCATTTACCATTAAAACTCTAGGCTATAGATAATTATAAATCAAGTACATGAATTATCTAAAAAATCGTCATTCGATTTCCAGCTATGGATTTCCACTATAAAAAATACGTTAAATACCGAGCATCGGGTTGCTCGACAGTTTGCGAGCACTTATCGATGATAATGTCAGAAATACCGAACACTTAGCGACCACACACAAACCAGTCGGGGAAAAAAAAAAACCCATCAAATTATTGTAGAGAAAACTTTCGACCACTTACCGAGCAGGGATGTGCTCAGCAAGTCTGCGAGCACGACGTGCTCGAAAACATCAGGTATTAGCAACCCTTACCAACCACGTATGCACGTTGTCGGTAGAGCTTGGCGCCAAAATTTCCCGGAAAAGACTTAGTGAGCACCATGTGCTCAATAATGGTAAGGGTTAGCAACTATCTTCCGACCACCGTGGCCAGTGGTCGATAAATATTGGCGCCAAAACTTCCCGTGAAAGTCTAGCGAGCACGTGGTGCTCGGTAATAGAAACATTGACGATAGCGAGCACATACGATGTCGTCTCGCCGATTATGTACATTACCAACCACCACTGTGCGCTCGGTAAAGTGATGTCCATTGTCTCACCGACGTTGTACATTACCGAGCACGGCTTTGATCGGTAATCTTCCTTCACTCATCGTTAAACGTGCTCGGAAACCAAACATCTCTCGTCGTCCCTACATACTTGTAGACTGCCGACCACCACCGGTGTTCGGTAAATTGCCACATCTTGTCGTCTCTATTTTGTCGTAATATACCGAGCATTGTTCTGTGCTCAGTAGGTAACTAATATTGTGCTCGATTTATGTTTGGTAAATTAGTGACGAGCCTATTACCAAGCACAAAATGTGCTCGTGAGGTGCTCGGTAAACACACGTTACCAAGTACTGTGGCCACTTTAGCGACCAATAACATATTCCGTAATCACCGTTTTTTTAGTGTTCATATGTGTACCATTGGCGCCACTGTGGAATTTGAATTCTATTTTTTTAAATGACGTATTTTTATTTTATTTTCTTGAGCTGGAATTTCTTGCATTTTATTGATGCAATCTTCTCAGGTCAAATTAATCCCACTTGCTTTTGGTAATTATTCTGTCATCTTCAAAACCGTAGAAAATTGGATTTTGACAGTTTGTCTTAATCACCCACTTCCCCACAAAAATATATTAAGATAAACGTAGTGTTATTTGTGACTTAGGCATGCTTCCACAATTATATGTATTGAAATATTCATATCAATAATTTATAAATGATGAGTGTATCTGGACATGATTTTGGTATCACTTTGTTCAAATTTTAAAAATCTACAATGGTCCAAGAGTTCAAAATGGAAGAATATGTGGAAGTTGATGCTAATCAACAAAGAAGTGTATATATATAGGTATAGCATTAGATAGAAATACTCTCCCTTATTCTGCATATTTAATTTTTGTATAATTTACGGTTATATTCGAAAATACATTTTTTTAATATAAATATACGTTTATTGTGTATATGCAACATCATTAAAAAGATAATGTATTTTATGGAGTACATATATTATAAAAATGCATCTCATAAATCATAAAAGATCAAAGATTTGGACTAATAGTTACTTTTTTCATTATTTTTAGCACAATCTATTCACGTATTGAATTATAGGGAATTTTTATATACTTTTTCTTATACATTTAAATCATGTTTAGAGAATGTTATTTCAAATTTCAACTAAACTAAAAAATCAATTTAGCCAAAAAAATTATATGAAACTCGAATGCGTGTGAATAAATTTGAAACTGCTGACAGTGGCGAAGCCACATAGAGATATGGGGGGTCCATGGGCCTCCCACCAATTTTAAAAAAATGCAGGGGTATTTTAGTAATTTTTATTATTTATAAATTAAAAAATATTTAATATCGAAAATATTGTTAACCTAGCTCC
>JAYDZE010223194.1:0-20372 GCA_034509125.1 Monilaria moniliformis
GAGTGAGCACGCTCCAATGTCTTTGGATTTTTCAGTTTTTGGCATGAGGCCACCAAATAGACCAACTATTAACAGGTTGGCTCTTTCTGTACACTTGATGACAATGTAGATTCCTTGAATGTTAAGTTGTTTGTTTATATGTTTTGATACGAAGGAGCAGCTGAGGGAGATATGCTCAAAAGTCATACCCACTGTTTGTTTGAAATTATAAATGGGGAAATTTAGTGAAACTGTGAATTGTGAAAGTAGGGATCTCTGGACACAGCATAAAATCATCATAAATACATGCACAGTTGTCGGATTTGCTCATACCCCTAGGTCACTTTGGGATGTGTGCCCGACTTCATGGTTATCTTGAGTTCAGGATTAGGGAGATATGCTCAAAAGTCATACCCACTGTTTGTTTGGAATTATAAATGGGGAAATTTAGTGAAACTGTGAAAGTAGGGATCTCTAGATATGCATGGCTGTGGGATTTGCTCATACCCCTGGGCCACTTTTGGGATGTGCTGGGCCACTTTGGGATGTGTGTCCGACTTCATGGTTATCTGGAGAACCAGTGGTTCCATGGAACTTTGCCTGGAATGCCAAATTATAAATAAACTTCACTTCTTCTTCAGAAAGAAAGAGTGGAGGGGTGGGGTGGGGGGGTGGGGGGAGAAAGCTGTAGAGAACCAATGAGAGGAGAACAGATTAGGGCTATACTCTTATGTTAGTTCAGGGCTGGCCTCTTATTTTCTATTTTATATTGGTCCCTCTTCAGTGAAGAGACTAATACTTAATATTTGTATTGGAAAGGGTAGACTTTCTTGTTACTTATCTGCAGTTAGTACTTTTTAATAATAACAAGAGAATTCGACCAAAGTAAAGTAATCGAAAAGCATATGTTCCATGTATGTTATCAGTTATAAATTAAGCATACCCACTAATTTACCAAGAAGAAAAGATTCCCATGTGTGCCACATCTCCTTTTTTGTACTCTGATTTGTAACTATCAAGTACCAGGCAGCTATATGTAGATGTCATTCTTCTAACGCAGTTGTGAAGAAAACTATTACCTATGTTACCACTAGAAAACTCACGTATCTTGAATTTAGGAAAGATTTTGAAAATATCTCATAGGAACATTTCATATTCCACTAAAATGATTTCAAACTTATTAGTTATTCATCAATGAATTACCAACCAGACAGCAGTTTCTACAGAATTGCAGCTGATGTTTGGAACTGATTTGAGCAGTGTCCAGTGTTGTGGCCGTTTAGGTATGTAGGTCAATAACCCAGATAAAATATACAAAAATGGCACAACATGTTAATATGCATTAAAATTAAAATGAAGGGCAATTTTAAAATGGTCATTTAAGTGAACTTTATTAGTACCATAGATAAACTTATGAGCTCTTATTGATGGCTGATAGCTCTTATAATGTATCCTCTTGTATTTATGAAAAAGGCAAGTTTAATAAGTATGATAGCGTCATTTTTATCATTTAAATATAATCTCTAGGATGATACACATATAAAAGAATTGTGTATTGCTAATGGATCTTACCTTTCTTCTTTTAAATTCTTTGGATTGACAAAGATAAGGAATCAATGTAAAAGAACTATATATATGAACTCCCAATGGCATAACATATCTTGGACGATATAGTACACTACACCTTCTGTCCCAATATTCATGGCCAGTTTTCTATTTTGGGCCATTCCATGTAACATGGGCTGTTTCATTTTTAGGACACCTTTAAATAATATTTAGTTATTTATTACTCACACACCTTTACACTACTTCTCGACTATCCTTAATACCCATGCCCAAAGTTTTGTTATTCATCTTTTAAGTTTTTCATGTTGAGGGAAAATGGTTCCAAAGCTGCCCTTGCATAGTAGGACTTTTTTTTCAAGTTATCTAGGTTATAAATTTTAATCAATAAATTCAATATGATGCTCTGTTTCTTATGACAAAAAAAGTAAATTAAGAGGGGATGTTCATATAACTGCAAAAGTAGGGAGCCGAGGAGTTTGTAATCTAATCAGCTGAGTGAAGTTACAGTTGGAAACACTTTTTCTAAAATGCAATCTTTTTCAGCATATGCAAGATACTATAGGTAATTCTTAAGAAATCTTTCCACCAAGGTTGTTAGATGAAACCAATGACAAATCACACTTGGGTTAGAGAGTAATAGTGGATACCTCTGCAGCAGTAGAAGGGGGGATTGCTAGTTCTGCTAAAGCCTGAAGGGCATGTGAGAGTTGTGGTATACCTTCTCAGTTCTAGTTGGCATGGTGTATAGACTTAATTTATCTTCCATTGTTAGTCCTGTTCTCATCTGTTTCTCTTTTTATTGGAGTTGTTTGAGGAGGAAAGGGAGGAGGGGCACTGAACATTGTCTTCCCTGGAAATTTTTGTCATCGTCAAACATATTGTGAAGCTGGGGCAGGGACTCCTCCAGGTCTAACCTAATGCGCAATGTCCCTTTTGCATGTAAAAGCAAGCCCATTTAATGGTTTAATCGGAACATTTTGTTTTCTAAATGAAAAGTTCAGCTCTAGCTTGGATAAATGAGTTAATTGCATCCTCTTCTGGATTACATTTAGATTTGAGAGGAGATTTGGATTTTGATCCTTTTTTCTGTCTGTATTTTCATGAAGAGATAGGGAGGGTTGAGATTTTGGGCTGGGGTTGCCTTCTGCAGAGAAGTGCAGTTTGTTTCAGAGGATCAGGTTGGGGGGGGCGATTGGCCCACAGTCAGTCTTCATTTCTAGAAGAACTGTCATGCATAGACCATAAATGCATATCTATTCAAAGTGCATATGATGGCTGTCAATTGTTTTTTCTTATGTAATGTTTGGAACTGACATATTTCCTTCCAGTGCTGACAGATCGCATCTAAAGAAGAAACTTGATCTTGAATTTCAACTACCTGCAGAGGAAGAAGAATAACCTGTAGACAAGCACGTATGGATTATCAGATTTCTGCACAATGTATAAAGCTTCCTACCTGAGGTTTGTACCGGCCCCCCTCAATGATGATAATTTCATTGCATCTTTTAGTTCATCGGTGTTCTTATTTTTTTCCTGTCAAATCAGTATCTCCCTACAGGTCTGGAAATCGACTGTCCCAGGGAGGAGCCACCGGCTGAATGGATTTAACTGATGATTGTGTAGCCCTGTACTTTTTCACAGATCATACGTAAGACAGATCATAGTGCCAGTAAGTTTGCTTTTCCTTCATTTTCATTTCTTCTAATTAATTGATGGTTGGCCAAAGTTCAACATGCAAATTGTCTATTAATTCTTGTATTAAGTTGTGAGAGATTTGAATGTTTTGCGGCAGTTTACATCTATTCGTTAAAAGAAAATGAGGTGTCGAGCATGTTCTAGGTCGTTTTGTTTGTTGCAGACTGGATTTCACCTGTAATAATCTTACTCAATTATGTGAAAATATAGTGTCCTTGTCTGATCATAAATGTTTATTTTCTTCAGTAACTCTTACAAAGTACAGAGAATATTGCAATATGATTTTATTTTATTCTTCATCTTGCTATGCATGAAGTCCATCACGATTGAAATGTGATTACAGAAATATAATACCCCATAGAATTTGAGCTATCCGTTGTTGATGGTGGAATTAAAAAGATTATAAATCTGTAGTATTTATATTTTTTGGGAATAATTGCTTGTAAAATCACAAAAAATAGACTAATTCTGGTTTGTTCCACATTTTTAAAAATTTGAATGATAAATCACAAAGTTTTAAAAATTATCATTTATCCATCTAATCAAATTAAATCATAAAGTTTTAATTCTCAATTGTCATATTCGAATTCCTAAACCTAACAGTACATAATCTCATTGGAGATGGGTAATTGATGATTGTTTTGTTAATCGGTCGTTCATTCTACGTATATTTTTTGGTTTGCTAATTGAGTTTCAATTTTTCTCAAATTTAATAAGACTAGACAATTGAGAATTTTTGAAATTTTGTGATTTAATTTGGTCAGATGGTATAATTGGGAATTTTTTAAACTTTGTGATTTGACATTTAAAAGGGTTTATGATTCATTGTCATGGTTTAGTATTAAGTTCATATATAGTTGAGGTAAGCGACCTAAATTGTAAACTTGTGACGTCAAATTAAATAACATATGCAGAAAAATATATTTCTGATTTATTTAAAGTGTAAGTTGTTTCAATTTCAATAATTGTTTACGTTAGTTTAATTAAATTAACATGGCAAGAAAGTCCAAATTTGGGACTAACAGCTTTTAAAACTTAATACTCTAATTTATTATATTATTATTTAAATGTAAATTATAAACATCGTCCCTGAATAATTAAATCTTCCTTATTTTATAAAGTATGAGACGTCTTCTACAATATAAATGGTCAATTATTGAAATACCTAACTTAAAAAGCTATATTCAATAATTAAATAGATAATATCATAAATATACACTCAACAACCAGCAAACCGGATGAGCATTATATGTTAACTATCTTTACAAGAAAAAAAATAAAATATATATATATATATATATATATATATATATAAAACCTTGTCGTTTGGTGGACGAGGGAAGAAAATGATAAAATGCAAAAGGCCGATAACAATTGGACGTTGCAAATAAATTACACAATTTATATAGAATCTATTAAGTCAAATTGGAAAAGTATTATAGCAACTAACCTACGAATCAATTATTGAAATGGGGTGCACGATAAAGTAAGTAGGTATAAGATAAATATAGATATATATATAGAGATCTTATTGCAGAACAAAGATTGAATAATAACTGTCAAATTAATAGATCTAATAGTTAATATTTTGACATGTGGATTTTTTTAATTATTAAAATATCGGTAGAAGGGTAGTTTAGACTATAATAATATTTTCGGTGATGGTACGATCCCTATTTTATATAGGGACTTGATTTATAATTGATACAACAGTTATGGTAATTACCGATAATTAAGGTATATATATTTTGTGATATGTTTTTTATTTTTTGGAAGCATTATGATGACGTGTATTACGTTATATAATGATATAATTATTGTAATATGATGAAGGTAAAAATAGAAATGATGATTTAGATTTGCATTCACAATAATCATTTTACATATTACATATCCTTACGTTACGAAAAATCATCATAAATAACCAATAAAATCATTGTAACTATATATATATATATTTATTACTTGCCCCTTTTAATTATAGTGGCACTCCATTTAAGCAAAGATCCCGACGCTTTCATCACCTCCAATAAAGAAGAAGATAAGTTTAGCAGAGAGCTTAATTTCCAAGTAAAGATGTACGATACCATTTTCACCAAGAGTTTCAGCCGCTACGATCGCCGACGATTTGGATGCTTCGCTCTCATTCTCTCTCTCATCATCGCGCTAAGCATTTGTTCCACTTTCAACCCTACTTTGCATCCCTTGACACTTAGTACGTAACCTCTCTCTCTCTCTCTCTCTCTCTCTCCCTCTTGATTTTGCAAAGTGTTTGATGAGAGAGAGAGAGTACTGAAAGCTAGGTCTTGTGTATATCTCAGTTGGTGGTGCTGTCAGTTTGCAGCTATCGATCAGTGATGTGGAAACCATGCTCATAGATGATGCCATTATCAACAATATTACTGCTCAAACTGGTATAAGTTAATATTGTTGTTGCAGAATTTGGTATGATGACTAAAACATCACTATCAAAATCATGTTATTGTGTTTCTCAGAAGGTAGTGCTCAGAACATGCCTGTGATCAACAAAACAGCCAACATCGAGCCATTGAATCTGCAAAGCATGCTTGTGATGAACGAGTCAGAGACGAAACCAGCTCAAATCGATCAAAAACGGCGGAATGTGGAGCCGTTGTGCAGAGTTCTAAAACCAGGTGCAGATTACTGCGAGATTGAGGGAGACGTCAGAATCGACCCGAATTCGTCGACGGTTTTCCTCGTCAAGCCACGTTCAACGATTTCGGATACGAACGCGACTTCCAATTGGATCATAGTACCTTATCCGAGAAGAGCAACCGGATTTGTGAAGCAATGGACGGTGAAACTAGCGGCGGAAGACGACGCCTCCGTTCCGAAATGCGACCAGGTTCATTCTCTCCCCGCATTGCTCTTCTCAATCGGCGGATTCACCGGAAATCACTTCCACGATTTCGCTGATTTATTAGTACCACTGTTCACGACTTCATTCCGCTTCAAACGAGACGTGCATTTTCTCGCCACCGACTACAAGCCTTGGTTGCCGGCGAAGTACCGCCCTCTCCTCCACCGCCTCACCAGAAGCGACATGCTCGACATCGATGGCGAAAATAGCACGCACTGCTATGGGAGACTAATCGCAGGCCTCAAATTCGACAGCGAGCTAGTGGTGGATTCTGCTTCCGGCGTGAGCATGCATCAATTCCGGCAGCTCCTCCGGCAGACGTACTCCCTCGACAGAGACAGGGCGATCCGAGGCGACGCGCGCAGGCCTCGCCTCATGATCGTGTCGAGGAAGAAGACACGAATACTGACGAACGAGGATCGGATCTCTCGAGCGGCGAGGAAGCTAGGGTTCGAGGTGGTCTCCGCCAAGGGCGACGTCTCGACGAATCTGACGAAATTCGCGCAGCTGGTGAACTCGTGCGACGTGATGATGGGGGTCCACGGAGCGGGGCTGACGAACATGGTGTTCCTGCCGGACAAGGCGGTGCTGATCCAGATAGTGCCGTTGGGCGCCATTGATATATTCGCGAAGCTCGATTTCGGGAATCCGTCCGCGGGGATGAAGATTAGCTATCTGGATTACAAGATTGAGATGAAAGAGAGCTCTCTGATTCAACGCTATCCGGTGGATCATCCCGTGCTTAGAGATCCGGTGTCAATACACAGGCAGGGATGGGATGAGTTCAGAGATATTTACTTGAATAATCAGAATGTCACCATTGATATACGGAGGTTTCGAGCTACTTTGGCTAAGGCGCTCAAGCTTTTGCGTCGTTGATTTTCTGTCAAAATCCATTCCTTCATCTTTGTTTAACTTTGAGTTTTTGCTGCGAGAATAAATTATAAATATATTTTTGGATCCGCCACTAATTATATGTCATGCTAATTTAAAGAGTTAATTATAATTTATGATCACATGAACTTCAAATGTGGTTTGATTCATTATCCAACTTCCATTTATTTTTAATATAGCTTAAATTTTGAAGAGCGAGAAAGATAAGAGAGAGAAATATGTGAAATAAAGTACAAATGAATGACTTAAATGATGAATGATATTTATGTCTCTTCAAATCAAACTTCTATATCTTGTGAAAATAAAGTGAGTGGACAACTATTACTTTTGACTATCCAAAAACGCTACTTTACACGATTACCAGTTTAATTTTACTATATTAATTCCTGAATTCTTTGCCCTCTAAAAAGAAACTTAAAAATTTTCTTACATGAACAATCAGCGAACAGGCCCACCTTATGAGAGTATGTATGTCAGAAACAAGTCCAGCTCGCCCTCGCCAAATTGATTTACGGGAAGAAGTCCTCGTTCACGAGTCCTCTGTCAACTTCTGCGTCATTTTCCTCTGCAACGTGCAGTCCATAAGGTACTACGCCCTTGCCACTGTGCCCACATCTCAGGTCAGAGGAGACGCGATTGAGTACGTGGCCAGGAACTTGAACAGGGGTTGCTGGGACTGAGAGCTTTCTACTTGTCCTTTCCTCTGGGTGTTCGGCCCAATACCCAAGTCCGTTTGCTGCTTCATTATGTCGTTCCTTACCTATTTCTTGGACACCACCAACTTCAACAGAGATCTGCACTCTTATTCTATCAAGCAGGAAGCCATTGTTGAGGATGTGGAGCCTGTAGTTATTCATGGTACATGGCCTATTTCTGTCTAGGAAAATTGCACTCTTGAAGTGCAACTTTGGTGTATTATCTTATCATGATAGAGATTGCATAATGACAATACTCTTCCCCATGTAATTAGCAAACCAAATAATTTACTCATAGCACTACCTCGGTAAACTGCAAACAACTATATACAAGCATAATCTACCCACAGCACAAAAGCTACAGATTTCTCTGGGGAAACATTTAACAAACTCTGAACGCTTTTATAGGACTAAAACGGAACATCCGAAACCATGAGAATCTTTAAGAGTACATAATATAAAAACTCAAACACGAGTAGCTACACAGAAAGAAATTCAAACATATAATTATGTATATAAAATTAGAATTGACAGTTGCACTGAACCTAACCGTGATATGAAAATTTGGATACAAAATCCCAAGTGATCAAAACATAGTCGAAAATATTTCCACATGCTGAAAATTTATGAGTTGAATCTCATCCCTAGTATCGACCGATACCCCAAACTCGGATGACACCATCGGTATAACCACTGAAAAGGGTGCTTCCATCAGCTTTCCAGCCGAGACTGGTGCAATATATAACCTACACCAAACAATTATGAATAAGCATAACTTACAGTCAAAACTATAAATACATAGCATTTCATTGCTAAGTCAGATCTAGAGATGGGCATCAACTTAACTACATTTCATGTGGCATATTAAACTAATAAACAAATCCAAGCCAATAAATAATTAAGAATGTGGACTTGCCAATCAAATCTTATAAACTGCTTTGTTTGTTCGATTCAAACTAAAGATCTTTAAAAAAAATTAAAAAATAAATAAGAAAGTTCAATCTCTTTCCCTAAATGAAACTTATAAGTGTAACATAGTTCAAAGGCTTGACCAAACAGACACTTAGGATACAAGGTAGGGTGATTGAGGATGGCAGATAGGTACAGAGTGACTAAGGTTGCTTGGAGTATATAAATGGTTTCACTTTATTTCCCATTATCCTCAAATTCTAATATAATTTTAACAGAACTGTAATGCACTAGGACACGAGGAATAACAATGTGTTGAACCAGAGAAACTCTATCAAAAACACACAAGTGATTAAATAATCGGGAACACAATCGAACAGAACACTTCTTCTTTTTTTGATAAAACCAGGGATTAAACCTAAAATTCGCCATTTGTATTTTAAGAACTGAAATTGCTCAAAATTGCATTCTGATGTTCTAAAATACTCTACTAGCCAAATATTAAGAGATTTTGGTAGGAAGATAATCGGCGCTTGATCAGAAGAATTACAATCTTAATTACAAAAAAAAAAAAAATCTAAATTACACTCATAATTATCTGTAAGGGATCCAGATTAGACTCTTAATTATCAAAAATCAAAAATTGAATCTAAAAGCATGTAACAGGACAAGAAAACGTGTGATTATAAGTGCGAGCACAAGTATAGATGTCATAGAAGCATCACTAAATTCACATTGAACACTGCAAATGGAAAATTTACCTTATTTTTGCCTGCAGTAGTTTGCCCAGCCTCGTCTCTGGCCATTTCAGTCTCCAGCTTCAAATCCACCTTGAGATCCGCAACAACACTCTTGCTCTCCAAATCCCAAATCTTGATGCCTGATTCGGTGGCAGCGCATAGCCAATACCTATTAGGGCTGAAGGTCAGAGCATTAACGATGGAGCCAGCCTCCAAGGAGTACAACATCTTCCCCTCGGACAAATCCCAAAGCAAAATCACACCATCCTTGCCCCCACTCGCGCACAGCGATCCATCGGGCGACACGACCACCGTGTTCACGTAACCAGTGTGGCCGGTCAGCGTCGCGCGCAGCTTGCAATTGGTCAAATTCCAAACCTTGACACTCTTATCCCACGACCCCGAGACAACCGTGGGCTGGCTGTTGTCGGGGGAGAACCGGACGCACGAGACCCAGTCGGAATGCGATTCGCCGTCCTGAATCGTATACTTGCACTCCCCAAGCGTGTTCCAGAGCTTGATCGTCTTGTCGCGCGACGCCGACACGATCTGGCGATTGTCGGCGGAGAAGGCGACGGATAGGACGTCCTTGGCGTGGCCGACGAAGCGGCGAGCGGTGTCTCCGGTCTGCAGATCCCAGAGGCGGAGCTCGGCGTCCCAGGAGCCGGAGAGGGCGAATTGGCCGTCGGAGGAGAGGACGACGTCTTGGACGAAGTGAGAGTGGCCGGTGAAGCGGCGAGTGGCGACGCCGAAGGAGCTGTCCTCTTTAGTGAGGGTCCAGAGAATTAGGGATTTGTCGCGGGAGGCGGTCACGATGGTGTCGGAGTTGTCGATGGGAGCGGCGATGGCCGTTACCCAGTCGGTGTGGCCGCGCATAGTGCCGCGGAGGACGAGTTGTTCCTGCCCCATTGCCATGACTGCTGCTAGGGTTTGGCTCAGGGTTTTTCGAGGGAGAAGAAGCAGCTGATGCCCTAATACAAGGGCGACGGGATTTATATCTAGAAATTCTTAAGAAAAAAAATTAGGGTTTTCAAAATTGCTGACGTATTTTAAAAAATATTTAATTTTTCTTAAATACGAATCTATCCAATAAACATCTGCACCACTTAGGCCATCTCCGACCATTTACACAAAGCCTAAACTTATTAGACCATCCACATCAACAATAGAGAGTTTCTCTTGCCATTCTATGTTCTTCCTAGTAGTTGAACTATGAACTTCATTCCTAAACAAAATACCCTAAAATCACTGTGCCAAGATCTTGTCACACACACACAGGGTCTTGGGCCTGGTCTTTGCATCCTTCCAAAGAAACAAGAGAGAGAAAGATGAGTTCTTGATGATGGTGAGAAAAAAACACTTATAAAAAGAGCATTTTTCTAAGGATTTATGTATTAAAATGGAAATATCAAACTCTTAGCGAACAACAAAAATGACAATAAAATCACATTTTTCGTAGGCGAAGGGAGTACCAATCACTGATCAATCAATTAATAACACATGTGAATACCATATATTCAAATTGTGTGCCATCACAACCTGAAGACAGGCGAAAATTTTAACAATTAATTCTTAGACCAATTGTCTTAAGATTAAATCTCAAAGAACCTTTTTATTTTATTTTATTGTTCCAATTTTTGGGCCATTTTTTGAAATGGGAAGTTCGTAATTGTGGTAAATTACTTCTTGGTCGTTCATTCCATTGCACTATTCATCAACTATTCATAGATTTCATAATAATAGGAATTTTCTTCACATGTTTCATTCTTTAAAATGTAGCAAAGAACTTGATTCTTACCAAAAGCGTCTGGTCATCTTAACTGTGTATATATTTTACATGTGTATTATTAGGCACAAGCTATTCCACACCTTTATTTAAAATAAAATATCCTATATGTTGTTACATACATGTTAGTCACAATATCAATACAAACACAATAAACCTACACAAGAACTACTACTAGTGGAATGAAATTGATGTGTGTGTGTGTGTGTGTAAACCATCCAAGATTTTTTGCTATCTTAAAACACTAATGACATCAACATGGAATCATAAGTAAAATCTACTGAAAATATGTGAATCTATTTTCAGTAATCCTTCAAGAACTCAAGTCTACTTGAGAGGTTAGGAAATGTATTTTCAGTAATCCTTCAAGAGCTCAAGTCTACTTGAGAGGTTAGGGAGACAACAAGTTCGGCTATCTCAGCAGAGGCCTTTGTTTTGGCAGCTTTCAAAGCCCTCTCAGACATCTCTTCCATCAGATTATCGTTATCTGCCAAAGATCACATCATAGTGAATCATAAGAGCTCCCACAAGCAGTTTGAGCAAGAAGCTTCGGAAGAAAAAAGGGTTATACATCAAGTTTCATAACTTAGCCTACTACCACACCAGATTCATCAACTCTGAAGTTCTTCAACAAAAGAAGATAGAAGAAGAATTGCTTTACTTTTAAGATGTTTGGAAGGACAGAAGCAATAAGAGATTATATACGATGAATTTCAATGAAAAACAGCAATGATCCATTGTATCAGAAATATTTCTCATACCGATAATTCCTTGGATCGCATTTCTAAGGGTTGCTGAGTCGAGTTCATCTTCCATTATAATCCTCGAATGAGCTACATCGGCCATGAGTTGAGCATTTTTTAACTGGTGTCCTTCGGCAGCATGTGGTGACGGTATCTACAGCATCCAAAAAGTTAATAATCATCAAAACGGTTAAAAAAATCTAAAGATAGGCCACTGGTTTCAGATTTCTTCAAAATTACCAAACAAAGATCTAGACTATGAACATAATGACACTGCAACAGATATCTCAAACCAGTAAACCCTCTTTTGTTGCCAGAATTAGCAAATACGAAATTTGAAAAAGAGGGCACTATGGTACCAAATACCAGTAGTATAACATAATATCAACATCATAGTTAAACCTTATACTTGGGATTGATATCATTTTCTACTTGCATCACCGAAACAAATGATCAACTTCCTCATCAAAGATAAAATGTTGTTCAACCATAAGACATCCCCTTAAAGTAAGAAATACTAAGATAATCGACTCATACACTAAGCTAGACAATTCAATACCAAGATAGAAGGTTTCCCAGTCGCTAGGATCTCATAGCAGGTCATTGCCCCAGCTCTCGAAACAATAAGGTCCGCAGCAGCATACGCCAAATCCATGTCGTGCAAGAATCTGCACAACATCACAAAAGTGTTTCACCTTTGAAAAACACACATAATAGATAAGAGCTTCAAGAAACAGTCTAACAACATTCCACCTATTAAAAAAAATATGTCAAACTAAACTTCTTCAATATCATCAATCTGCACATAACTGTCCAAGACCTTCCAACTGAACACATAATGCAATAATAAAGCAATTAAACAATCAAAGAAGCAAAAGCCAATCCCTTTCCAAGAAGAGATTAGATACTCACGGCGAAAGAAGTAGCCTAGGATGAGTCCTCACAAGGCTCTCCATCTCCGAGAAGGCGTCCGTGCCCGTCTGCCATATAATGAAGAGTCCATCATTCTCAGACAACATCTGGCAATACACATTGAACAGGGCAATGTTGATTGCATAGGCGCCTAGGGACCCTCCAAGAACCACCACCACCTTCTCCACCTCCACCGCCGGGAAGAAATGCCTTCTGGCCTCCGCCTTGGAGGCGCCATTCACCAACGATAGTCTCACCGGATTCCCACAGACAACGCACTTATCCCTCTGCCAGAAGCAGTCCACGCTCGAATCGAAGGCCACGCAGATTTTGTCAGCGAGTAAGGAAAGAACCAAATTTGCGATTCCGGGAGCGGAGTTCTGCTCTTGTATAATCAGCTTCACGCCTTTGACGGCGGCGGCTAGGCATGTGGGGAACGAGACGAAGCCTCCAGTGCCGATAACAATGTGGGGGTCGAATTCTTGCAGGATTCTGAGATTCTTCAAGACTGCGTTCGTGAGGATGAAGGGAAGGACGAAGAGATTGTGGAGAGAGAGGAAGGGGCGGCCAAGAGGGGCGGCAGGGGCGGGGGTGAAGGGGAATCCGGCGGATGGGACGGCTTTGGCCTCCATTCCTGTGGGGGTTCCGACGAAGAGGAAGTGGGCGTTGGGGTGAAAGGTTTTGAGGTGGTCTGCTATGGCGATGGCGGGGTAAATGTGACCGCCTGTGCCACCAGCGGCGAAAACTACTCGGAGGTTGTGGATGGGAGCGGCGGCGGCGGTGGAGACAGCTCGTAGTTGGGCGGAGAAGGAGAGGTGATGGAGTGGAGTGGTGGAGGGGTTGAGAGATGAGTAGAAGAAGGCAGCCATTGCTGTAGCTTCGCCAATGCACACAGCACACTCGCTATCAAGTTTCGACTGATCTTATTTGTATGTGAATACATGACCTTTATTTTTTTATTTTCCCTCAAATATTTTTTGAAATTCGAATACCACGGATTTTAACTTGTTTGATTTTTCATATGAAACAATTTGGGCATGACAAATTAAAATTTATATGGTAATCATCAGATGCCCTAATGAAATATAGAAAACAGTCGATACATGAAACTGCAATCTGATAGCCATCAGATTCAATCTTTCGCCTCACCCCTCTCTCTATCCCCTCTCTCTTTTTGTTCCTCTTTTTAATCCCGTATGTCGACTCCAATTGGCTTGGCACCGCCGGATTCAGGGCACAGTATGCTTTGAAATTTAAAACTAATCTAGACAGTCATATCTTTCTCTTGGCACCGGCCTCATTGGCAAAGATGGCCTGAATAATTTTTTCAAAGATCACTGACAGTCTAGCGAACCACCCAGTGGGCCTCTGCCCAGCAACAAATTGGGGTGGGGAGGAGCAAGGTCAGATCTTTTTATCCTAAACTCAATTTCACACCATAACTTATTTTGTATGTCTAGAATATCACCACCAAGTTTCAACCCAAACCAAGGTTGTTTACTATTTTTAAGATATATTTGAAAATGATGGTCAGAAACTATCATGCATTGATATATGTCTGGAAATTTGTTGGAAAGCATTTCCAACAGCCCGTGTTTGAACGACCGTAACATCATCGTCCGAACTCATTTTTGGTTGATTCGAATTGTAAAATAAATCTCGTATTACCCAGTTTCCAAAGTTACCTTTAGATCACATAGAGGATCACTGAGGCTGACTTCAGAATGGCACAACTCTTTAAAACCTAGAATTTTCAGTTTCAAGTGCCCAAATTCAGAATGGCATAACTTTCTCGTTTAAACTCATATTTGAGTGAATCTAGTTGGAAAACAGATCTTTCATTTCCAGTTTCTAGATTGACTCTCAGAGCCTCCACCGGAGCTTCGATACAGAAGCTTTGATTCCTCCAAAACAGCCACTTGCAAAGGCCTGAAAATATTCTAAGTACAAAATTAACTATTTGTCTACAACCTAAGTTTGAAGAATCATATCTCATTCATTTCAATTCTGAATTGACCGAGTTTAGTTGGAGGTTAATCCTTTGATACCTAGTTTCCATAATATCCACTTGAGTCTTCCCCAAAGCTGAAGATTAGATTCCACATTGTGGTATTACATTAACATTTACATCACCAATGCAGCATTACCCACGTTTTTGTGGCCCAAATTATTAATTATAGTTTTGTTATCGAAAAGCAGCCGTTGGGGGCATCAGAGGGTCACTAAAATATACAGTGGCCTCTTAGATACCTTCGAAGAGACATATTATGTTTAATTAGTCATTAAATAATTACAACTTGTTCTTAATCTCCCAAATTAAATGATAATTCTTCTAACAACCATTGTCTATTTTGGTGTGACCATATAATTAGTAATTAGAGACTGAATAAATATATATAACTACAATCACCCACCTCAACTTTATGGGTTTTCTTTCTTTGCTTCGAAATTAAACGATACAATAATTTATATTAATGAGACTCTTTCTTTACTTAAGGGTTACTTTTAAAATATAGCTCCAACTTTGATCTATAGTGATTTTGTAGTCTGAATTTACAATATTTGTAAATATAGCTTGCATTTATTTCTGTTGTTCATTTTATAGCCTGAGGTAAATGTCAGCTAGTCGATCGATGTTAACGTATACCGCTGAGTGACATTTAAAATAAAATAATAATAACATCATCACCAATTTATATTCGAAACAATTCTAGAGGGAGATTCGACGAAACAAGACCTTTTTATTAAGTTGAATAAATGGATACATTCATATGCTGAAATTTTATTTAATTACAATAATAATTAATAATTAAAAAATATGTCATGAAAATGAAAATAAAAAGATTAAAAACAAAAATAAAATAAAAAAGTAATAGGAGACGCAAAATTAAAAAATAAAATTAATCAAAATTCAAAACAACAAACTTTAACGAACGACGGTGATTTAATCTTCGGACATCCATTGTAATTTTTATGTTTTTGTCTCAAATGAAGCGATAAATATTGCATGGATGTAGCATCTATAAACTGAAGATCCATCAACAAATTGCAAAGAAAAATAAAATTTAGAAAATTAGTCGGAAATGGAGATTTTCGCGAGGAAGAAGGTAGATACATGCAAAACACACACAGCAGCAAAATATTGATCCAATTGTTCCCACTTGTTTATTGTTGAATATCAAACACGTTTCAAGAAAATTCCAAAAACAAATGGGTTTCTCTCTCATCAACATAAAGAATTAAAAATGGCGGCATCTTCTCTCTCGCTCTCCTCCAATCACGATTGAAACAAACCATTCCACACTGTTTTTGTTCACACTCACTAAAACAGAAAAAATGGGTCCTTCCGCCGCCTTGCTCTCCTTGCAATCACCGCATCTCTGTTTCACCAAGCTCGCGAAGAGCCCCACCGCCTGCATGGCCGCGGCGGCGCCGGCGGTGCCACAGTCGGCGTGTCTGGGATTCAAGAATCTGATGGAGACGTACACGGTGAACGTGCAGAGAGCGGAGGGGCGTGCGCTGAACGTGCCGCTGATAGCGCCGTTCACGATCGCGTCGTCGCGGCTGGATGGTGTGGAGAATGTGGCCGTCCGGGTGGAGCTCAGCAACGGCTGCGTCGGGTGGGGGGAGGCGCCGATTCTCCCCCACGTCACGGCGGAGGATCAGGCCACGGCGCAAGCCACGGTGGCCGAGGTCTGCCGGGCTCTCAAGCAGAGCCCCGGCAAGACCTTGGCCCTCGTTCTCGGTGAGATTCATGGGATGCTTCCTGGCCATTCATTTGCTTCTGTGAGTTGCATATAATTCCTTTTTTCCCTTTTAATTTATTTACTTAATAATCTTTTGGTTCGAGACAGTGTAGATGCTTTGGGGGTGGGTGGGGGTATCGTAATTGTGTTTGTCTTAGGTTGGATATCGAATTAATCATGTTTGGTGGTGTATTATGGATTTCCTTAATTAGGGTTCCTAATCCCAATTGACATTAATTGGGATTTCGATAGGGCTAATGATCATCCTCATTTCTCACGTTTCACTGTGTTTTTTAATCCAAAGAGCCACTTTAGCTGTATCCTTAAGATGTTTGAATTGTTGTTGGACTATGCTTATTACATCTCCATACTTCACACCAGTAGAGGCCTAAGTGCTCATCAGAACTCTATGAGTTTGCAGTATAAAGTGACAGATCTACACATCTTAAGTTTCCAAGTCGTAATTTTGACAAATAATGTTTGCTCCTCACTTGCAAAAGTTAGTTAGTTTCTTGTATTATATCCCTCTGAAATGGCTCTGTTTGTCAAGATTGGATTGTTATGTTGTTTAGCAAACTACAGTTATTCGTGTTTTTAATGTTGTTTGAATTTGAAGATTCTTTATCTATGGAGGCATATCGAGGTTGGTTGCATAAAATTCAGTCCTTTGTAGTAAGTTGAACGCATCTTTTGGGAGGGATTTTATGAACTGTTACAACAATACAAAACAGAATCAATAATAACCAATTTGAAACCATTAACTGTTTATAGTTCAAGTTCATCTGTAATATTTGTAGCTTTATGTGATATACCTTGATCTAACTCATCACTGCTGGTGTGATTTCCTTCTTTCTTTCTTTTTTGTCAGATTTGTCCTCTATGATTTACAGAACTACAATTTGCATATTTGAGTCAGATGCTAATTGAATGTGTATCTGATTGATGAAGGTCAGAGCAGGAATCGAGATGGCACTGATTGATGCAGTTGCAAACAGCATTGGAATACCTCTATGGAGACTGTTTGGTGGATTCTCAAATGCAATAACAACAGATATAACAGTTAGATACTTCTCTGTTCAAATATATTTATCTTTTGAGTTGATTTATTCATGTGATTGTGATTAACTAGAAAAAGAAGACTGGGAAAAATAAGAAAGCTGTGCAAAGAGGAAAAAAAAGAAAAGGACAGGAAAATGAAGAAAGATAGGTATAAAAATTAAAAATCATTCGCAGGTGAATTTACTAACTAATAACTACAATCATACATACAGATTCCAATAGTTTCGCCAACCGAAGCAGCTGAGCTGGCTTCAAAGTATCGCGTTCAAGGTTTCAAGACTTTGAAGCTCAAAGTGGGGAAGAACTTGACTGCTGACATTGAAGTTCTTAAAGCTATACGCACAGTCCATCCCGATTGTTTGTTCATTTTAGATGCTAATGAAGGTTATAACTCTGAGGAAGCCATTCAAGTTCTCCAAAAGTTACACGGTAACGAAGTCATTCTGAATGTGTGCATTAGTAGTTATATATGTTCGGTCTACCTGCATATATTCTGTGGAAAGATCTCAGTTCCCTTCTCTTTTCTGGCAGAAATGGAGGTGACGCCTATTCTTTTTGAACAACCAGTTCACAGAGATGACTGGAAAGGTCTTGGTCACGTTAGTCACGTTGCCAGAACCAAGTACGGGGTATCTGTTGCTGCTGATGAAAGTTGCCGTAGTTTAGATGATGTAAAGAAAATAGTGAAGGAAGACCTTGCACACGTAGTCAACATCAAGCTCGCCAAAGTGGGAGTGCTTGGGGCTCTCGAGATTATTGATTTAGCAAGGGAATCGGGATTGGATTTGATGATTGGTGGTATGGTCGAAACAAGACTTGCTATGGGCTTTGCCGGTCATTTGGCAGCTGGTCTCGGGTGTTTCAAGTAAGCAATAATAGTGTTTAATTCAAGCAATGTTATGTGTAAAAAGCATATTTTCACTCATTTGCGAGATAATTCGTTTGCAGATTCATTGACCTCGACACTCCCATCTTACTAGCAGAGGATCCAGTTCTCGAGGGTTATGAAGGTACTTTCTCCCGTCTTTCTCCTTTTCCACATCATGTTTTCTAGTCTGTGCTTGTAGTTAGCATCATGGATTCATCTCCTAACAACTTAATAACTCAATATGTTCTCTGGCTTAGTTTCTGGCCCGATTTACAAGTTCACTAATGCTAGAGGTCACGGCGGTTTTCTTCACTGGGATAATATTGTGTGGTAAGTTACTATATTGAACTCAACTACTTTTACTTATCAAACAGACTGTCCATAGAGGCTTCATTGTTTGATATTTTTGGTCGTAATATAAATGCTTAATCACGAGACACGCAGCTCGTTTGGAGGAATATTGAATTCTGCTCTGCCCTAAAGCATGACAAAAAGAAACTTATTCTGTCTACTTTTCTATTTATAGATTTCAGTGGTAGAATGAGTTCTTTTTGCAGTTGTTTGATTTTTTTACCTTTTCATTGTGTCTGTTTATTCCCAAGCAATGCAATTGTTTTGAGGCTTAACTAACATATCTGGCATCTGCTAAAATGAACTTAACTCAAACAAATCTTGCTGAATTAAAAAAAAAAAAAACAAGTGAATTCTGGAGTTATATTTGCTATTCAGAGATGCCTTTAGCAATGATAGATTGGTCGATACTTTATGCTGGACTAGTAGTTCGTGACAAGCTTTCTCCATCACTTCCTTCTATTAGAATCACTCAATTTTTTCAATTCAAAGTTACCTTGACAGAAAAAAATTGAAACAGCACCGATATTATATAGCAGTGTGTGGGAGAAATTAGACATCTTGATCTCTATCATATGTATAGACGTATTTTGTTATAGATTTGCAATGCCTTGTTCAAGCTCTGCATCTTTCTGGCAAAAGAGTTGCATTAGATTGAGACGACGGGGTAGAGTTTACACATCCGTAAATTTGATCTTGATAGTATATGTGTTTGTGTTGCAGATAAGATGATGAAGCTCACTCTCTTCTATTGGAAAGCAAGCAGCCATCATCCTGCTCAAGCTTTGCTTGGATGATGGGATTTAGGATAGTGATCAATAATGTGTTCTTAAGTTTAAGACAATATAATTATGTAATGTGACATAATTATTGTATGGAAGTTTCATTTTAATGGGATTTGGGACGAACATTCGTGTAGTAATTTGATTCACATCCAATGAGAATAATATGAAGAGATTCTATCATTTAGACAACATCGAAAGATTCTATCATTGTATAATCGTTTCAATTACACGATCTTGTTTGATGAGTTTTCTGTTGATAATATAAAGTTCAGTTCTCCCATCTCACGTTGTAATCTCAAAATGGCTTAAAGGCTGTGAGTTTTTGATAATTTAGCAACTGACGATATGATGATTCCGATTTTAACGACGTATCACTTAAACTTGATGATTCCCATTCAAATCTCCAATATGGAAAAAAGTTAAAATTGGAATAAATAGCCAAAGAGAGCAGCAGCTGAGTTCTTACAAATTGCATCACAATGTGGGTGAAGCAAAACAAAATCAGCAGCCACATCATTTATACACAACAAAACTAAGAGAGAGAGAGAGAGAGAGACTCCAAGAAATAGGAGTCTCCACAACTGCAAACAATAAATTAATTAAATTATCAAGTTTACTTACAGAATATTCCTCACAAAAGATGGTGGTTTGAGTATCTGGTTCCAGTCCATATGCCATTGCCTTCGATCAGATGGAAGTGCAAAATTCAGCTCAACCATCTCCTTTGTCAAATTTCCTCCTCCACCAAAGCCTACAAGCTTCT
>JAYDZE010223305.1:0-20370 GCA_034509125.1 Monilaria moniliformis
AAGATACTTGATCGCAGGATGGTCAAAAGAGGAAATCGTGCAGCAACACAAGTTTTAGTTCAGTGGACGAATTCGTTCGAAGAAGACGCAACATAGGAATATCTCTACGATCTTAAACAAAGGTTTCCAAATTTCGAACCTTGATGACAAGGTTCTATCGCAAGGAGGAAGGTTTGATACACAAAAAAGAGCAAATGTTTAGAATATTATCATCAACAGAAGAAAGAAACAGAAGAATGAGCTGGAAGAGCAAGCAACAGTTGTGTAACAGAATTGTTAGTTAAGTAGTTGACTAACTCAGTTAGTTAGACGGTTAAAACCGTAAGCTGACGTGTAAATAGAATACACTATAAAGTGTGTAGCTTGTATCACGTTTTGGGCAGCAAAAGAAATATTATCTTTTCTCTCGTCTTCTTCACTACTGTCGAAGTTCTCGAACGCCGTTCATCATTCTGGCGAATCTAAACCCGATACTGGTACCAGAACGAGACTCAAATTTCAGCGTACTAGAGATCTGAAAAAGCCTCGGCAACCGGGACCCAAACCCCAGCTTCCCCTGAAGCTTGACAAAGTCTCAATCGCCACCAAAAACACGCAGCAGAAAGCAAGCAAATCGACCACCAGGTGCTCGAAGAAAGTTCTCACCTAAAGTACACCCAACGTCACAAAGAGCAAACACCAAATAGAGCTGCACATTGCACCTTCCATAGGGACAAACACCATCCATAATCTGCGCAAGGCAGCTCGGTAAGGATGACAAGCAAAGCTTGCACACCACACATTCGACAAAAGGTCTAAGACCAACTCAAAACCACACCACCCCAGCAACACACGAAAAGACCTGATTTGCAACAACTCTAACCACCCATCCTCTGTCGCACGGCTAGAAAAGCTCACCTGCTCGTCAAGACAATGGAGACGAGAGTGATTGAAGAAACGCCCCAGAGATATGACGCTGCATTACTTAATGCTATAGAACCTTGGAGTTGAGATATCCATTTCAACGGCAGCAGCCATAATAGGAATCCAGTAGGGTCACCATCCTTCCAGGGTGCGGTGATTGGCCATGATGTCTGCCACCGCATTTCCTTCTCTATAAATATGTCATGCTCTTTATATAGTCGATGATTTGTTTCCATCTAGTCACAAACTGCCAAGGCACCAGATGGAGTCCGCCTCAAGTCACAAAGACTACCATCCTCTAGCATGGGTGATTTCAATGGCTGTAACCACCCCAAGGAGTTCGGCCTCGAAGGCAAATTCAAGGCCACCTGCAACATGAAAGCACCATAGGCAACCAACCGGCGAACCATCTGTGCTAACCTAGATCCACTCTTAGATGGTATTGAGGCCACAGTTAAGAAAGTGTTTATGGGAAAAGCTCGATTGTATTGTATTACCTCTCCTAGTCTATTACATGCCCTCTTATATAGGGCTCCAATATGATGCACAAGGAAGGATTTTGTAAAAGGAAACTTTATGAATTATAATGATTTAATTCTCTTGATTAGTGCTAATCATGTATACATGAGAAAAACTTTCTTAGTTTATGCACACCACGTGACAATGTGAGTTGATGTGTCTAACCAATAGTTCTCTGACAAGTGAAATGTTAGTGGGCTCACATCCAGATGCACAGTAGAACCACGTTCAACTTGTCAAAAAACTATTAGTTAAACACATCAACTTATATTGCCACCTGATGTGTCTGTTTGTCTGTTAGAAAGAAACCAAAGAAGAAATCAAGGAAGAAAAAATCGGCTAATTTGATCTATGTAATGAGAAAAACTCCTTCTACCTTAATGTTTTGTGTACCATTTGATAAGATGGTATCAGAGCAAGAGACTAGAAAAAAAATCATCATCGTCTCTAATACCTTCCCAAATCTTTAAGTCAGACCAAAGCTGTTAAAAAAAAAAGATGTCAGAATTAAGTGATACCATAGAATGCCGAAATACAGGAAATTTTTCGAATGAAATCACCATCCAACTCGCAGATCTATTGCACAACAGCCTCAACTTACCACTGTCACACAACACATAATCCTTATCAATTGGATTCAAACTCAACGGGGACAACTACCCACTACGGGCAATGCTCTTGAAGAAGGCCATAAGGAGAAGAGGAAAGACACCCTACATTATAGGAGACCCTCCTTCTTCCACTACAGAGGATCAAGAGGATCAGTGTATTTTCACATGGCTCATCCAAAATATAGAGCCTAATCTTATCAATAGTGTGTCCAAACACCCCATGACAAAGACAGTATGTGACAAACTCGCTGTCATATACGGGAGTGGCGTAGACTCACTTCAAGTCTTTGACTTACATAGGAAGGCCAACACCCTGAAATAAGGAGAATGGACATTAGAAGAAATATGGAACAAGTTCCAGGACATATGGATGGTGATCGACCAAAAGGAGCCTAACCCGATGGAATGCTCGAAAGATATTGAAACATACAATAGCATCATCCAAAACTAGAGGCTTTACCAATTCCTCACCGCTTTGGACAACAAATACAAACTCTAAAAAAGGAGGTCTTGAAGAAGGACTCAGCCCTCAGTGGAGAACGCTTATGCTTAAGACGCGAGATTGCCAGGGCACATATACTCCGGTCGACAGTCTCCGAGGAGCGGGACACATCACAAGGCATTGGCACGGGACTCGCGGTGACAGACAGAGGGCGGTTTGGGCAACCTCCACATAGGGGAAACTTGAACTGATCACACTGCGGCCTGAAGAAACATAAAAGAAGACTTGCTTCCAATTAGTTGGATACCCCGACGATGGGACGAGGCAAAGAAGGCCAAATCTCATAACACAAATTGGAACAAAGGAAGCAGAGTTGCTGCCGTAATGGGCTCTGATCGGGCTACTAGCGCCACCAATGGGGCGGGCAATACCGGATCGAAGGCCAATCGGGAAGAGGAACCCAGGTTAGTGAGGCCGAGAGATAACGGCTAGGGATTTCAACCAAGAAGGTAACAAACTTATCGAAGGGTTAAGTTTGCACTTAAGCCCTTCGATTTCCTTAATTTTTTCTCGAAGTCCCTGTATTTCTAATAAATGTCAGACGAATCCTCACAGCTAGTCTATTTTGCAGTTCGCTCCTAACTGTTCTAATTTTTACAAAATTCTCCTATACACTGTGAAAACCGATTTTAGGTCCTCAACAATATTTATATGGCTTGTGTTGTTATTAGAATCAAAGGAAAAGAAACACAGTAGATATTTGACTGTGGCGCCACTGGCACCATGACATTTGATTCTTCAGATATTACCGAACCAACTAAATCTCGGAGAACACATGTACATACAGCCAATGGGGACTTAGCCCAGGTTGAAAAGGCGGGAACAATTGAAATTTCCCCAATTTTGAAAATCTCGAATTGCTTATATGTCTCGTTTTTGTCACATAAACTTCTTTCTATTAGTCATGTCACAATAGAATTGAACTTCACCCTTCTGATGCAACCGAATTTCCGCATGTTACAGAATATCAGGACGAAAAAGATTATTGGGCGTGGCACTGAACGAAATGGGTTGTACTATGTGGATGAAATCGCTCAAAAAGGTGCTGCAATGCTGACCCACTGACCTGCAGATCGGGAGGCTTGGTTATGACATCGTTGGCTAGGACCCCTTCTCATGGTTATTTAAAAATCCTTTTTTCTAAGTTAGATATTTCTCGAGACATGTATTGTGATATATGTTTCTTGGCTAAGAGCCATAGACATTCCTTTAGACTTAATAATACTCGAGTGAAATCTATCTTTTTCTTTAGTTCATTCTAATATATAGAGTCATGCACTCGTTGTTGGGGGACACAGGTTTAAGTATTTTCTTTTGCTTTCGCATGACTTGGACATACTTTTTAAAAATCAAATCCGCAGCTTTTGAAAAAAATTCCCCTTTTTATGCCCTAATCCAAACCCAGTTTCAAAATAACATACAAATCTTAAGGTCCGATAATGGGGGTGAGTATGTCAATTCCCGCATGAAAAAATTCATGGCTGATAGAGGTTTAGTTCATCAAACCAACTGTCCTCACACCCCAGAACAAAATAGAGTGGCTGAGCAAAAAAATCGAATCATCATAGAAATGACACGAGCTATGATAATTGAATCTAAAACCCCAAAGTCTTTCTGGTCTGAAGCCTTAGCCATTTCTGTGTACCTGTGGAACCGTCTTCCCACCAAAATCCTGAATCTTCGAACACCTTTTCAAACTTTGTCCACTCAAGCCAAAATTCTTGTTCCTCTCAACTTCAACCACACATATTTGGTCGCTCTGTCTTTGTTCACACACCTAAAAGTGAACGCACCAAATTCTCACCATGTGCGGTTAAGTGTGTATTTGTTGGGTATGTGGTTAACCAAAAAGGATACCGCTCTTCTGACCCCAAGTCTCGTCACATATTCACTACAATGAATTGTGATTTCCTAGAGCGTGAATACTTCTACCACCTTAGCGGTCAAGAGGAGAGTGAACAACTTAGTGACCCACTAAGCTGGCTGCCAATGACAAGCATTGATCCGGAAATGAGGCCAACAAACAAAGTTCACAGCACCACAGAGCCGGTTTCAGACACTGCAGTACAACCCATAGAGCTTAGTAACATTGTCCCAGAATCATCTCCCATCCTGACACTTGAGGTAAGAGGACATGTAGTTGAGAATATCGATATTTTTTATACTAATGACAATGTCAGGGAAAGTGATGACCAGTCTGATCCAGAAGGGGATTCCCCAAGTGAGAGTAACATTGATGGGGATATAGGATGATATGTGCTACCACCGAGGAATAACATGGGTGTCCCACCCAAAAGATACTCCCTGGAACAAACTTGAAGGAAATCACGATATTCCATTGCAAATAGTGGCTGAAGCTATCTCTCGGAGATGGCTCAAGCCTTTGAAGTTACTCTTTATGAAGAAGAAGAGATTCCCCACTCAGCCGAGGAAGGTATGAGACATCAGCACTAGAGAGAAGTAATTCAGTGTATAGAATTGAAAAAATTAGTATATAGTTCTACCAAAATTAGTATAAGAATATAATTTGATTCAATATAACATATTTACATATCAGTGTATAACTTAACTAAAATCAGTATATAGTTTGTTCATAATCAGTATAGTTTAAATATAAAATCAGTATAAGTCGCAAATACCAATCAATATTGTTCACCAATACTGATTACTATAATGATCAGTATATTAGGCAAAGACCAATCAGTACAAGACAATAAGATTATCAATATATTCAGAAACTCTAACTATTTTATTTAGAACAAGTATCCAAATTCAAAATAGTCATTATCGCGATAAAAAAGATACTCATGATCAATATTATTTGAGAATTCGATCAGCATAAGTAATAAACAAAATCATTGTACACTATATATAAAGGATAAGTATTACGGTCGTCCTTACCTTTGGATTTTGGAGTTGTGAAGCCTTGAGTTGTATCTCTCACCATTGCTTACTAATTAGAATTTCAGAAGGATAAATGTCAAGTTCTGTGAGTACTTATCAGTAATATCAAGTAAATGAGACATATTATTAATACCTTGCTATGAGATGGTGGGTATAAACATGGTTTTAGTTTTTTACAATTACAATGGTGGTTTTTTTCGTGGGAAAGTGTAATGTTTAGGTAACAACGGAGAAGAAATGAATGTGGGATAACGAGCCCTTATTTTTCGCTTTGCAGAAACTGTCAGCTTTACTGGGGCCGCAAAATCCATTTTTTAAAATATCTTAACGTTGGTATCTTATATTGATCCGAATTAGGCTATATACTAACTTTTCGGAATCTATGTACTGATTTTTTGGAAGCTATATACTGAACAAAGATAAATATCTTTGGACATATTTTTCCATTTCTTAAAATACCCTTATGATGTATATTAACATAAATTGTACTGAATCGCATTTTTATTAAATCTGGGCCATAGATTACGAGATCCAACAGATCAAAATCAGTCTTAGTTCGCATATAGGAAGTGGTTTGACCCGATTGCGCCCATATATATATATATATATTGATAATCATGTGCATATTGGTACGACTATGTGAATCAAATGTGACTATATGTGCTATATATTGATATCATAATTTGAATACAACAAGTATGAATATACGTATTGATATATAACATATTGCTTTAAATGTTTGAAATTAAACAAATATGATAATATATAAAACTATGTGCCAAGCATGTGTTGATATTTATCTTTTATTATGGGTTGGATTTCTGTTGTCATACATAAAATTACATGATATTATTGAACTCGCCAAACTCTGACAACGAATATTGGAAATTATGCATATACTCTAAGGGTAAAATGGTTTAGCACTCTGTAAAAACATAAAATGTTAACTGTTAATATTTCTTGAGCATGAAATCTTCGTTACGCCCTGTGCTTATGTGTTGACATAGGGTCTAGTTGGCATGCCATAGCACAACAGTACTGCAACTTTGTTAACCATTTGTCTTCCGAATAACCTAAGCGTTGGTTTATTAATATATATGTATACGGGCCACTCTCTGATATGCTTTGTCTGTTACATACTCTTATGGGTACTCTAATTTATCTGCTAGGTGCCATATCTGGGCTACCTTTTTGTGCACCATGGTGCATGCCCTCGGTCCGATCAGTGCCCTCATGTGGCCATGTTTGTCACTAAGCATGTTAAGGGGGCAAAATATGTGTGTTCGTAATACAATATGTGAATATGTGAAATATCTTATGTGATTTCCATTGTGATACGATACTCTGAACTTGAAACAATATTTTGATAATGCTTTTATTGAACTTTAAAATGATTTGGTATCTGAATGTAAAATCATAAGCCCATAAGTTGTTATATTTCTGTTAAGTTGTAACAAGAGTATTGGAAAGTGGGGTTATTGATAGGTGTCGTGAAGTAATTATGAGTTTGGACAAGTAAGTTGTTGGCAAGGTATGTGTAATTCGATGTTGATACGATAAATGTGACTGTGAGTAGAACTTTAAAAAAAAATTGTTCAGTTATAAAGATTTTGTGGATATGTATTATAATACTGTATTATTTGAACATTGTTATTGATGAAATGTTTGTTAAATTGAAATTGTGAATGTAAATATGGTGTATGAGAGTTATATATATAAATAGGGATGAAGCGTAGTGTTTCATTGATTTTGATAATCTTGTTATATGCAAATTTTCTAGTGAGCTTTTGTAGCTCACCCCCTATTTTCCTCCACTTGCAAGTTAGATATCTTTTTACTTCGTTGAGCGCGCAGCAACTATATTAGTCAAATCATTAGCTAATTTGGAGTAAATATATAGATGAGTTAGTACAAGTGGCATGTCAGAAGTTTGGTGTCTCGTATATGTGAGGTTAGACTTGGTCGCTGTGTAAACTTTGTAACAAGCTTAGGTTGTTTCTAGATGGTCAATTGTTTTGTAAACTAAGTAAAGATAAAAGTTAAATCATGTTAGCTGAAATTATATATATGTATCGGATTTGTTCATATTACTATTGTTGATGCGGTTTATGAACAAGACACACATGATGTGAATGAGTTACAGATTAAGCATGTTAAATTTTTTTGCCACAAATTATACTTTTTTGAAATTGTGTTTGAAATGACATCACTTGTTTGATTCTTCGGAATTTGAGTAAGAGGTGTTACAATGATTTTGTAATGTAATATTTACAAATTACAAAGTTTAAGACTTTAAGTAATAAACAAATTTCTAAGACCTAACATAAATAATTATAATTTTATAATTATAATTTTACACTTTACATTTTACAACGTAGTAGTTACTAAGCTAGTAAACTATAAAACAAACTAACAAATGTTACAAAATGAAAGGAGAAAAATTAAGGAAAAAGATTTGCACTCAATTTTAATCTTTAAAGTTAGACTTTAAAAATTAAAATTAAGATGCATATGTATCCTCACAATTGAGGAATCAAAGCTCACATAGTTTTCTTACCGTGACTTACATATCTAGTAATTTATCGTCACTCCTCATGATTGGTCTCGGTAATTCTTCTTAATCGCTATCATCATGATCATCCCATGGTTGTTCTTGACCTCTAAGTTCCACTTTCGTCCAATCATCAAGCAACATGGTGGTTTCCATGTTTCTTGTGGTCATGTTGCTCATTCTTTCGTCCAAGACAAGACCACCAAGAGTGAAAGCTTGCTCAACAGAGACAATGGAATCGGGAACTGCAAAAATCTCATTCGTCATGGTGGCGAGTATAGGATAGTCCTTCTCATAGGCTGACCACCAATTTTGGACATCGATTTGTTCTTGAGGACCTGCATCTTTAAAAATAGCACACGATTTCAAATATATATCTAATTGACTAGTAGCTCTATCCCTAAATTCTCTATCTTGGTATAGTAATGCTACTCTTCATGTTATTAAGTCGGTGATATCTATGTCTAGGTTAATTGGATAGTAACTACTAGATTGTGATTGTGTAGTACTAAAAGAGCTTATTTGATGAGCATAACTATAGATTGTTTCATATTTCGCAAATAGAGCACGTAAAGCTTTTTCTAAGTCATGTTTAATTTTTTCTACGTTTGGAAGATCTAACTTGATTAAATATTTAGTTGTTAATTGTGTGAAGTCTCTTTGCATAGGTAAATTTTCAAAACTAGTATAAAACACAATTTAGTTTCCATTTTTGGTCAGAATATTTAGCAATTAAAAACACAGTTGGAATTTTTCTAAAATATTTAAGCCATTTTTGAATCACTGCATATATTACAACTTGTGTAGAGTACGATTAATAAAATGCACTGTTATATACATGCAATGTTTTAAAACACGAATAGAAGTACAATAATAAACTTCAGATAAATCAATTGTTGCAGATTTAAAATATTTAAATAATCTAAATATATCCATATATATATATCCCTACAAGAAGTATTTAAAACTAATTTTGTTTCATGAATATGTGATCTAAAAAATCTATTAAATAATCATTATGCTCTAATGTAGAGCTTATCATATTATAAGTTGAGTTCCATCGTGTTGATACATTCTTAACAAATTTTGTGAATCTAATTTTATTATTACAACAATATTTTTGCCATTGTTTTCCTATACTAGATTTATTATGCAAAAAAATTACGGCTTGTCTAATTGGGTGTACATGTTCTTGCCACAAATTAAGCACATCTTGAACACATAAATTCAAAATATGACATATACATCTGGTATGAAAATAGTTACCATCAAATAAAGGGGCACATGCATCGATTAATGTAGAAATACTAGCAGAATTAGTAGACGTATTATCAGAACCAACAAAAACTACTTTATTACTTAATTGAAACTCATTTAAAATTTAGACAATTAATTGAGCTATAGCTTGAGCACTATGGGTTGTGGAAATTCCCTAAATGCAATTAAACGCTTATTCATTGTCCAACTATTATATATAAAATGAGCTGTAATTCTCATAAAAAAATTGTTGTACTATGCATTAGACCACACATAAGAACAGATAGAAACTTGATGATCTATACGCATCATATATGTTGATAATTGAACCTTTTTGTCAAAACATTATTTTTCTTAAACGGGGCGTCAAAGTAGTTCTAGCTATATTTTTAGCACAAGGATTATATGCATGTTTTATACTTGATTCATAAGTAAATTTGTTAGTAAAATTAAAAGGTAAGTGTTCAATTGAAGCATATCTAGACATAACATCACTTGCATGATTGTGGTCATATTTAAAAATAGACGTACATGTTGGGCTAGTCGAAGAGCCAGCTTGTTGTTGTTGGAAGTTTAGTTGGGTTTGGCTTGAACCAATCACAAATTCGGTCGGATGATATTTTTTCATGCATCGGATGAACATACCGTATTCTCCTCCATTTGTATATTTGTACACAATGGTATAATAGTTGCAATGCACATTGAATCTTTTCAGGGCACGTGGACTACAATCGGACTCATCTCTTTCCACCTTCTTGAAGTATTTTATGAAGATGTTGGATGTCCTTATTCGTTCATTTTCCTTTTGTCGGTGGTGGTGGTAATTCATATTCATCTTCATCATCATGTGGAGATGGTTGAAAATTATGAGATCGCGAAGGAAATGATATTTTGGTTGTTCAACCTCGTCGCTCATATTGAAATTGAACTTAGGGGTAATGAACTTGTGTTGTAAAAATAAATTCTTTGGCCTTAGGAGAAGTATGGGCTGTTGATATTCATCATCATAGGGGGTTCAAGCTCGTAAAGGCCGCAGCTGCACGATATTCCTCCTCCTACAATCGTCACATTAGAATTAAATTAATATTAATAAATAATAATTGAATATAACACAATTTGCATATTTTTCTTGAATTTACCTGCAAACGTATATCTACTTGTTCCGAATGATCAAAGAGTTGTTCTCAACATGATGATGACCTACGTAGAGAGGCGGCGACATCACTTTGGTTTTGGAAAACATCTATAAATTATATAATCTAATGTGTAAAATGTAAGTGTGTAATCATGTAATTAAGAATTTGAGAGAAGTAAGTAAATTAATCACAAGAGAATTGAGAGAAATTGAATTAGAACTTAGAATAATAGAAGTATTAAAGAGTAAGCACTAATCACAACAAGAGAGAAATTAGAGATTAAGGAAAAAATTCTTGATAACACAAGAGGAGTGAATTGAGAATGGGGGGATGAGAGGGTATTTATAGATAAAAATGAATGGAAAAATCTAAATTTGAATTTGAACTTTTGAAAAAAAACAAAAAAAAAACATTAAAATTTCGTTGAAACTAGCGGTTTTCTGCTGAAAACTGGCGGTTTAAGTAGAAACCGCCGGTTTCGGTCATAAAATCGGTTTTCTGCCCCAAAGCTTCACCTATGCATGATTCTATTGTCTAGGCTTGCGCACCTCGAAAATTGTCGGTTAACCGATTAAACCGGCGGTTAATCGTCGTTTTTCGAGTCCAGAAATTCTAGCCCATAACCGGACCGTGTAGCCTGGTAACACGGTTCCATTTCAAACCGTAAAGGCCGGTTCCAGTTTTAGAACCGTAACCACCAGTTTGATATCGCAGGTCCAGTTCTGACTCCGGTTAACCAGGCGCGTCTAGTGCAAATGAGAGGCGCTCTTAGTTCTCCTTTTACATTAATACCATATTAGGGTTCAAGAGCTTTCAAAATAAATTTTTGCGTGTTGCGCTCTTTTTTTTTTTTCTATAGTCTGGGCTTTCCGAGCTACTTTTTAAGTAAAAAACTTGTACGAGCTCTAAATAAAAATGATTGTTCTTATAGGTCAAAATTACCAAAAAGTAACTGTTACTATAATTAAATTGACTATGTTAAAAGTAATTGTTCTTATGAATAAAAATTATAGTGTGTTCCAAATAAAAATGATACTACTTATAATCATAGTTGTTCTTAATAAAAATTACTGTTTAAAAAAAAATAAAAAATGAATCGGACCGGATCAAACCCGAGTCTGGGCCGTGCGTGCACATGACTGTAGCCATTTTTTAATCCATGGCAGTCAACTATAACCCTAAACTATTTCTTTTAAATCTCCATTCACTTAGTAATACATACTCCCTCTGTTCGGTAAAAATGTCACACTTGTGGATGACACGAGATTTTAGAAGCTTTTGTTTAGAGTGTGTAAATAGAGAAATAAGAAGTTGTTGGGTATATTAATAATGAGAGAGAAACTAATAATGTGAGAAAAAAAGTTGGTTGTATTAATGATAAGAGATAAAAAGTTGTTTAGAATGTAAAAAAAAAGTTGTTTAGAATGTAAAAACTTTTCAAATATGAAAGTGTGACATCTTCGGTAGGACAAACCAAAAAAAAAGTGAGACATCTTTAGTTAGATGGATGGAGTATATTTTTAAAAACGATGAAGACACTTTATTAAGAACAAATAAAAGGTAAATATAGAAGTTACTCCACTATAGTCGGACTCCAAGGCTCATTCCAAACATGATGGAAAATTATTTAAGTTACAAAGTTTGTGATAATATGACAACTTTTACAATTTATTCCAAATTTTGCTTGAATTTTAATAATTAGATTATGCTATATGCTTTGAGTTTGATCCGTGATCGGGTCATTATTATTCAATTTAAACAAGCATAATCCAAACTCACTACTGAATTTATTATAAAATAAATAAAAACAGCTTTGAGTTCGAACTCGTAGACAAGCTCAAAAATATATAACAATTCAAGTTTGGTACCATGAATACATAAACAAATAAGCTTACAAGTGCGACCGACAAGAACTGAACCAAGATGCACACTATATAGCGAAAGGTGTCGGTTCTCATATCCAGCGCAACTCGTAAATTCCTGCATTTAGGACGAAAAATGGAGGGGCAAACACAAAGGGCAGAAGAGAAAGAGGATGGAAAACAAACCTTCTATCATAGAGAAAAATAAATTGAATAAATCATACTTTTAACATATACAATTTCTTGTTGACAATCTAGATATCAATAAAAATAAGAATTAACACCCTTCAGGCACTCTTCACACAACTTCTATCACTTGACACCCCACAAAAAAAAATAAAAAAATACAAAAAAAAAACAAGGAAAAATAAAAGAATCATGAAACCCCAATGCATATGCTATAAATTACATATCATGGCAAACCTATTTAGGCCGTGTGGCCTTCCTAACAATGCCCCTCAGGCCGACGAGGCATGAGGGCCGAAAATTGGAATTGACCCGGACAACAACCAATTACTGTTGCCCGAGAAAATTGTGATGAAAATATACAATGGAAATTAACACAATCACAATCGTAGTGTATGCACAGAGATTCACATGCTTTTCCTGTATGGATTCAACTTCAATGGCGATGGGAGCAAGATCATGATTCTGATCGTTGATGTAAAAATACAAATCCTGAGTTTTCACGGATTAACGGGGGAGGTTCCACATCAGCCACATCTACTTGTGGCATGGTTTTGGAGAGGTCATCCACAGAGAAAGGAATGCTGCAAAAGGTGGTTAAAATACAGAAACTTGATTCTCAGGATACTTCCAATATAATGGAGAAATGATTTGCTAAAATTGATTTTAATTTTACATTATTGTTGCAGCTCACCTTATACAAAAACAGGCTAACAGAAAATCAGATTCATAAACCTTATCATTTTTCTTAGTGTGTTCTCTTTGATGGAAAATGCTGGAAGATATATATTTTCACCTTTTTCCACTCTTTTCACTCCAATTCATGATAATATTACCATGGTTATTGATGAAATAATATTTTCTCATCTTTTCCACCATAGAGAACATGGGATAAAAAAGGTGGAGACTACTAAAATGTGATAAAATTTGCAACCAAAGAGAATGCACCCTTAGAAGTTTAAGTAGAAAGAGGATAACAAACTAGTAATTTACTAGAATAAATGAAAAGATCCTGTACTACACTTTTCTAAATAGTTTTAGCTATTGAAGTATTTTAAACTTTGAACTTTTTCACAAGCTACAGCTTCAAAGAATCAATCTTGCTAGAAAAGGGAGTGGAAACCAAGAAAAAGAAGACCTACCTTGAGTCGTCATCCAACAAAAAGGAACTGCTAACTGAATTGTGAGAGTCCTCTGTCATCATAACTCTCATACTCGAAATGACCTACAAAATATGAAGGATATGACATAAGTTTTAACAGGGAAACGGAAGCCAGAATGAGGTCATGCAAAGAAAGACTGGCTAATATTTTTTCACAACTGACTTGGCTAGGTAGATCAAACTCAAGTTAAAGAAACTGCTTACATCTGCAGAAACACTATGAGTGCCATATTTATCATCCCAGTACATGGTGCTAATCCTGTATAACTGTTGAATGCTTAGCACCTGTCAAAACAATGGAGACATTTAAATACGAAAATGAATTTCTTAAGAAAGTCTAATGCAGTGGGAGAGACAAAAAAGCAGGATGAAGGTCAACTCACTGGACAAAGTTCATTTGTAATTTCATTCAAGGTCTTCTTGGGCTTTTGATGAATGACCTGACATACGAGCCAATGAGGATTCAGTTAGCAAACAATCAATACAAACATGATAACTACGTCGGAACCATGAGGGGAATTCAATGTGAAATTCTCACCAAAAACCCAACTGCCTGTCTAATATGCTTCAGTTCATCCCAAGCTGAGCCTACATACTGGCCACCGTATATGTTGTTACAGCACTATATTAAGGTGGTTCGTAATAAAAACTGATCTAATGAAAGCTTACTTCCTCGGTTGCATAACAGCACCATTTCTCTAATTCAGCCAACCCCGATTTGACAAACTCTCCATTGCTGAATGAGCAACATTCGCGCCGTAAAAGAAGGCTGATAATATATGAAAAGAGAAGACATCAAACGACATTTACTCCAATGCAGTATTCTATATCCAAAAGGACATTACTGTAAACAACATGTATTTTAAAATCCAAGAGATGAACTTGCCTGTTGAATAATTGGACATTGATGAAAGAAAATATTTGAGTGAAAATCTTCCGGACCAGTATGGGGGGAACCTATATTGTGTAACAGCAAGAACACAAGTATATATTAAATGAAAGAAGAAATTTCAAATGACCCAAATTTAAGAAAATTTCGGAACTTACATAATTTGCTTTCATGATCTTCAAGTAATTGTTTAGATTTTTCACAATGCTCTGCCAATGAGCAATGAGTGCTTGTTGAGCAACAGCATTAGCTTGGGTACGGCCTTTTACTAAACTTGAACGAGACGTCCTGGGGGCCTGCGTAAAATAAAGAAAGTTTTCTTACTCAGCATAAATTGAAACATGTGTTATCAACCAAATGCCATACACATACTCTGGGACTAAAAGCTCACACTTCTAACTATAAATACATATTCCGAACCAGGATAGAATCTCAAATATGGGGACACCCAGTACAAACACAAGAATAAAATTGGGGAGTGGTGGTGGAATCTAGAATTGGAATCCAAGTACCATTCTCAATATGTATTGCTGGATTTACCTGGATACATAACCCAATCAAAGGGGAAATTTCTTTCTTTAAGTTGTCTCTGATCATTCCATATATTTTTTCCAGAAAAGCAGTAAGCTGCTGCTTGAACAACAAGGCAGGATACTTGGCTTCTACTTGCCTCAAATCATCTAGTCTACCAAGCATCCGACCATTCAGAAACGACAGTCCAGGAGTCTGTGGTGATGTCCTCAATCCCTTCAAAAATTAATGTCAAGAATAACAGAGGCGTAAAAAGCCAAGTTTGACCAGGTCATATTCAGAAGGCAGATAGAATAACACGGCACTGCATACTTGTGACATCCTCCCAAAAAGAGAAGCTGATGATGACCTCCGTCTGTGGGGGGTTAAGCTAGCTGCCCCACTTGCTTTGAGTGTGTGTTGAAGCAGCATTAACAAAGTCGATGTATTACATAACCAGTAGGCTAGAATGTCATTGTTATCAGGGACCTGTAGTAGAGTTATAGACTTAGTGTTTTTAGTGGTTGGAAAGGCACTAATAAATAGCATCGTTGGCCAGACAACTTCATGAAGACTTATAGCAAATTCACGTGTCAAGTGATCATATTTACAACAAATAGAGAAGACTATCAAATTGTCCATAATCTTCCAACCTCTATCGCTGAAGCTACAGACTGAATTATACGGTCAAACACAGTGGTCCTCTCAACCTCGAACGACCTCCAGTGAAGAAGGCTTTTGTAAATAATACAAGCAGCGACAGGTTTGCCACCAGCGAAACCCAGATCTTCAGAAATACACTTTACCAGTAGGTCCTGGTTCTCCTATGGAACACCGAAAAATTGATTATTGATTGATTGGGGGTAGAGGTAAGAGGCATACGAAAAATTGCACAACCATCATAACTTTAATTTTGATTTACACATTCGCAAGCTACTTACTTGCTGCTTTTCATTGAGAGATTTCTGCGGTTTTTCTTCAGATTCGGGTTCCTTTGGAGATGCAACAACAAGCGCTGTATCCTATCATAAGCAACAAAGCATATATATTAATGATATCAAAACCACAAAGTGCATAATTTCTCCACTGCTACAATGAAAAATCACAGTGGTGATAGTCTTACATATCCAGGCTTCGTTTCTCCATTGTGAATATTTCCATTCTCCTGAGGTCTCTGTAATATTACCAAGGAAATAAGAATTTCTAAACTGGAACAAATATGATAATGAAATCAAATCAGCATTACCTGAATGATAGTTGTCCTGGGTCTTGCAGACATAGTTTTCCCTGTAGGTGACATAGTTAGGGCTTGTTGACGAAGTACTTGATTCTCCGACTCAAGGTTCGATAGCTTCTCTTCAAGTCTGATGTAAGATAGGAAACAATCACAATGTAATGCACAAGTCACAAAGAACAAGTAGATATTGACCATATCAATATCAGATAATTCCACATTTTCTTTCCGTAAATATACCTATGTGTGGAATCTTGAAGGTGATCCACTTTTCCCGCAGCTTCCTCTAACTTTTTAGCAAAATCCACATTTTTTGTTTCAGCTTCTGCACAGGCCTTTTTAGCCTCTTCTGCAGCCTGTTTCTCCAAAAGCAGCAAAGCCTGCAGATAATAGTGAAACGGGTTGCAGAAATACTTCGTAGTCCATCTTAAAATATTGATTATAAGACTAACAAATCAAAATCAAATGACCAAATAGGTGACTGAGAATAGATGCTATTCTCAATAACCATTCAAAGATATTGGAGACTTTTTTCTTCAAGACAGTGGAAGTATCTAGCTGAATCACACAGATATTTAGACAAATATGAAAGTAGAAACCAGTTAATTAGATGCTGCTGCTAGCACTTGGTTCTCTTTCATAAATTCCCTATTAGCAAGTAAACAAAGATTTGATCAAATAAATTGCTAACATTGTGCGCAATTATTCTTACCTTGAGACTTTCTACCTCGGCTGTTAATGCATCAACCTTCGCTGTGTCTTGGACCACAACTGGGGTTTCTTTAATGACTGGCGGTGCATCTTCAATTGCTTTGCGAGCTGCTTCCTGTTCTTTTATCACCCTAGCATTTGCTTCTTCCACTTGTATTTGCATTGAATGTAATGCCTCCTGCAACTTAGTAATTTCTTGTGCTTTTGTTTCTTCCAACTCAGTCTACATTCACCAAATGCCAATCAAGTCAAGTAAATAAATAGTAAAGGATTTAAGGACCACAAAATTTTTCAAAATGATTTACCCTTAATCGCTTCTCAAACTGCAAGCGCCAAGTAAGCTCCTCTACTTTCTTTTCTAGCTTGTCTTTGGCTTCTTTTAAGGCTCCTGTTTCCCTAGAAGCCTGTCCATGGGCAAAATGTCATACAAAGTGCAAGAAGAAATCTTCTCAGAATGAAAAGAGACTAAAGGATTTGATCAGAACCATTCGAAGCTTTCGGAGCTCTTTCCGAGCAACACGTTGCCTCCAACCACATTGTGTAACAATAGCAGCCTTTTGGAGACTTTTATAATAAGAATATTCCCTGTGACCACGCAGGTGAGCCTGCATACAAGCAACAAAAGGATGTGTCAATAGTTATAGTCTCCAGTTGCATGAATCTTCTGTTGGAATTTTGCAGTATGAAAGTGATAGCAAACCTGAACTTTAATTGCAGCCTTGGTCTGTTTTCTGAATCTATGTTCACCACGAGCAGTCATTGCCCTCATGCCAGACTGCACTATGATAGCAGAGTTCTGCAATGCTTTGTAAGATATTCGGGCAGTGTAACATCTGAAGTTCTTCTGAATCTTGAGAACAGCAGCTTCACGTCGCAATTGATCATAGAGATTGCAAGCGGAAATAGCTAAACAATTACAAATAAAACAAACGTTATTTCGAACAAGCAAACATCTAAAATTGCTAGATTACAACAGCTAATAGAATCCTAAGCAAATGGCAAGGCAAAGTTCAAGGCACATGGAGAATCTTCTAAATCTCTAGTTAGATTAACTTATGGTACCATGCAGAGTTTATTCAAAGTTCAAGCACTCGTTGTAGCACCACCAGATAATTTTCTCAAAATTAGTCGACAAGCTATATCAACACAGAATTTTGTGAAACTTTCACCCAAATTAGTAATAGAATCATCTCAAACTTAGATCAGCAAGCTAATATGTGCACACAGACAATGAGTCGGCCAGTGGACTAGTAAATTGGCATTCTTTTAAACATGTAGATGAAGATGCATTTTCTAGAATTTCTTACAACTCCTGAAACTTCTTTTATCTGTGGCATCATATGACGCTTCCTCTATAACTTAAAAAGATATGCACATTTTTTCCATGTTTAGACTTGATTTTCTTGAATAGATAATAAAATCTGAAATCGGATATTCGGATGTAAAAATATAGAGGTTACCTCGCCAACATGACTGTAATTGTATTGCAGCTCTCCGCAATACAACAAAATCTCTCCGAGCAATATAAGTACGAATTTGCCTTTGAATTGTTTTGGCAGCATTTCCAAGAACCTCGGCTCTTCTAGTATCTAGTTCAGCCATCTGACCAGCTCGAAGGAAGACCTTTGTCTTACCTAGCTGCAAATCAAATTATAAATGCATAACATAGACATTAGACCATGTATCTGAGAACGTAAGTATGTGAGAAACATGCACAGCACAGTAATACTTTTAAGCCCAAAAGAGATATATGTATGCATTTGACATTAATAAAGGAAAAGATAACCACCGTTTCTATGCAATTACCTGATAGCTCTCTAATCCCATTTTATCCAAGATCATCTGACATGCAGTCTTGTCATCATAGCTGCACGAGTTAATATCATGGGCTTGTTTATAAGCTAAAATGAAGCAATATAATAGCAGATGAAGACACATGTGTTAGTTTGAAAAAAGAACCCAGTTTGAAGCATCAAACAGAGACTTACTTGCCATCCAAAACTTCAGGAGCAAGAACACCAAACCGCAAAAGAAACTCATCGAAAGTACGTCTGGTGGGGTATCCAGCACAACTGATTCTGATAGCTTCAAGAACACCCTGCATTATAACGGATATTTTACTACATAGTTATCCATAAAGAGACAGAGAAAATTCAAAACTTAAACAAAGCTTATAATCTTGTATAATCAAATGATATTCGAAGCAAGATCAACGTTTCCCAAAATACTTACACCACATCGCAGTTGCTGAATAATGTTGACATTCTCAAAAATGGCAGGCTTGAGAACATTGTTTGGTTTCACACATCTGATGTAATGAGGTTCTGTTGAATTCAGTGTCTCCATTAAAGATACAAGTTGTAGCTGCAAGTATAAGATTTAATTAATGCACCGTATACAACCCACCAATTGTAAATAAGCAGAAAACCTACAATGCATTTTCCAGAGCCTTTAATGAATCTTAAGGGACAAACTCGGAAAAAGAATTTTTTTAGCTATATATAACCAAACGAAACACAAAACATACATCCAAATAATCGTAAGCATAAGCTGCAAACAATTATGCCAGACATCCAAACATACTGTGTCAACTATTCACCTCCAAACCCACAGTTTATCCCCAGGTCCATTTTATTTTAGCAATAATAATGCCCTGGAAAATCTCCTATTAAAGTTTCTAGCTCCACAAATCAAAAAGACCTCAATGGTGCAGCACATTTAACTTCTCGCAGCAACAATACGAAAGAAAGTGAATCTACCAGCTCACAGCCACAAGGCACTTAAAGACCAACTACAAATTACTTAATCTTCACCATTTAAGTTGTTCTAATGTGTCAAATTGAAAATCCATGTATAGAAGCCAAATCAGACACTTAAAATCAGATGGTGTCATTTCTTTTCACAACTCTCAACAGACAAATCTGAAGTGAAAAAAGGGAGGGAAATTACAGAATGCCATGCAAAACTATAAAATGGTTAACTTTACTCTTCAGTGGCTAAGATGTATCAGAAATTTCTAGGGGTATCTACAACCAAATGGAATAATACACTCCCATTATATGATTATCTCACATCTTTGAAAGAAATAATCAGCACAAACATGGTTCACATTGATCAAAAGCAAACAGGAGGAGCATTCTGCTAGTTGTCATACACCTAGTACATTAGGCATTTCCCTCAGGTTGAAATCCCTAAAGATTCCAGTCCACTACAAGTGCCATAGATATTCAGTGAATGTATAAAAGATTTTGTAAGAACTAGAGAAATTCGAGAGAACCTTAAAGCGTGATCCTATTGATGAAAACTTGGAGGACTTCGATGATTCTTCTGGACTAGGAGGAAATAAACCGGCAGCAAAAGAGCATTTTGAAGCTGTTAATAAATCTTGATGTTCTGCCACCACATAATCTTTGTTCTTATCCAGGAAAAGATC
>JAYDZE010223416.1:0-20370 GCA_034509125.1 Monilaria moniliformis
CATTCATTAATTAAAATTCATGTGTCTTCGTTGAGTGAAGCAATAATTATACAAAGGACGAGAATGATTGGACAAATTTTGTTTGATTATCTCATGTTCAAAGACAAAACAAGCGTCTACGTTACACTGAACATATTATATTTTGGGAAAAGATAAATGTATATAATTGTACATGCATAATATTTTAAATTTTAAATTGAGCTGAATCAGTTTTATTAAAATTGATTTTATTACTAATTATAATTTTTTTACTAAATTGCTCATATTATATTTTCAAAAATATGATTGAAAAATTGATTTGATAGATCCTTCAAACAAAGCCATAAAATTGATTTGGAGATAACTATGTAATTATCCAATGATTTCTAAATCTGCATATATCTAATTTGAAAATAAATGGGTGCGAATAATACTATTTATTTAGACCAAAATTTTATTTTCTTTACAAATAAATTAATTTATTTAGACCAAAATTTCCGCAATAAAGGGGTGCGAATAATACTATTTATGTGACATTATATCATTTGTCATCTTATATACCTATACGATGTAATAAACACATAACGAATACACTCATGATGTCATGTGTGACATATTACAACATACCTCTTCATTTATTGCACTTTTTTATCTTATATTTATGCCATAATAATCCGTAACTACTATTTTCGGTGCGTATAAAAACTAAATTATATTTGCGAAATTAGAAGCAATAGACTTAGATCTATATAAATATTAGTAAAAATTTCAAGTTATCTAGACCTAATCAATACCTTCTCCACTAAATCCCAAAAGGAGCATTTATTGCACTTAATATTAATGGCAAATGTCAAGTAAGTATTGATGTACATCAAAGAAAAAGATTTAAATTGGTTAGGTGATTAGATATTATGATTGGTTTATATAGTCACTTAGTACTCATATATGGTCACATAATTAATCTTTTATAATTATCCAATCACATTATCCTATCATATAATTTGAGTAATCTTTCACAGTATTGTGGAGATTATTGGATTGTACACAGTAGTGGATGCAAGGGGGCGACTGACCCTCCCTTAGCCGCCGGCTCGCCCCGAAGAAAAAGATGGCTGACGCAGCTATTTCTACCCCCCCATTATTCAGTTCTCGAGAAATTGGTCCACGATCCTTAGATTTTTCGAAGAGGATGCAAACGTATAAAAAAATAGTTTGAATACTTACATTTTCTCTATTTTGCTTTAAGAAAAGTTGATTTTATGTTACCATAGAAAAATTGAGCCATTACTAAAGTTGAAATGAAAGAAAGAGTTGCAGGTACAAATTTTGGACAGGTGAAATGACATACCTACTTTTCTGACGAAAATCGACAATATTTCTACTTGAATCAATTTGTACAAGCAAATTGAGAATTTGAAGCCAGATAAATCTGGTTTTCAACCCTCATCATACATTTAATATCACTTGTCCAAAGAGTTGGGAAAATAATTTCCCAAAATGAACTAAATTTCCTCTCACCATTTTTTTTTAATATTAAAGGCTAATAGCCAAAAAATACACCAATTATTGACCAATTCAAGTATTGGCCACAAACTTTAAAAGTTGTGAAAAAAATACACGAATTTTATATGTGTATCCAATTTACCACAAAATTCAATATCAGTCAAATTGAACCCAACGTGGCGCGTCCAAATGTCCACAAAATTCAATTTAGCTTTTCGCATGAAATCTCCAACTCGCCATTTATTCAAGACTAAGAGACTCTCTTCTACAAGAATTCGTCAGTGCTCTTCAAGACTGATCTCATGTTCGCGTGTTCGAATTTAATGGGATGCGATCAACGTCGAACTGAAGAAGACAAAGATAAGAAAGAAATAAAAAAGAAGAATAGGCAGGAAGAAGAAGATTCGTTATTCCTAATCAATCGTGAAACAACGTCGTTCCTTCCTCATCTAAACGACGTGGTTTAGGCAAGCCAGTAGCAAGATGACGTGGACATTTTGGCGCGCCACGTAGGATTAATCTGAGCGAAATTGAATTTTGTGATAAATTGGTTAAATACATAAAGTTTGCGTATTTTTCACCACTTTCAAAATTCGTGGCCAATACCTGAACTAACTAATTGTATTTTTTGGCGATTATCACTAATATTGATTATCAAAGTTTTCAAATTCTTCCTTTTAAGAATCAGCGACTATTCGCGGCTTCACCAAAGAATTAAAATATTAATTTTGGAAGTGTCGCAGTTTCAACTTTGGAAGAAGCACGAATAAATTTTATGGTTGAATTGATATAAAGTGTGTGGGGGAAAGATAAGAAAACCTACCTAATCATCTTTGTTAGGCATTAGAAAAATCAAGTGACACTTACTTGACACAAAGTGATTAAATAAATAATGTGTTTGTGAGTTGATTGTAGGCATAATCTCTTCCAGATATTTAATTTTATATGATTTAAAAAATAGTCATAATTCAATTTTCAGCTGTCACGTCAGCATTTTATTTTTCAGTTACAACATCTTATCACAGTCTCAAACAATTTCATATATTTATTTGAATTGAGGTATTTGTAAAATCAAATTAAATGACTACAAATTCGAATAATAGACAATTAAATTCTGAAAATTACTTAATTCAAATTCCTAAATTATATTAATTATTCCATTTCTTATTTCTTATTTCTTATTTGAGATTTGAAATTTATTTTTCCCACCATTCCTCCACCACTACCACTATTATTGTTGTTGTTATTATTAAAGCAAACATTTGATTTTTGTTTGTTAAATCTATTAGAAAAAAGAAAAGAAAAGAAACAGTAAAAAACAAGAAAAGAATAGAAATTCGCGGCGGACGGGCGGCGACGCGCGCTGTAGCGCCGCCGCTCCGCAACAGCCGCAGCGGCGCGTTATTCCATCCCCACAGCTGATTGCGCGGCATCAGCGCGGCGAGAACGCTTAGCTAGGCCGCCCCATTTTTTCACGTTTTTGCGGCACCGATAATGGTGCTCTTAAAACGTATTAATAGATTTTAATTTCAAAACTGTGACATTTGTAACTTATTCGTTCCACAACTAGACAGAATCAAATGAGTAAATATGTATTACTCTTAATATATTTATGTTCACGTGTGTTACCATCAATGAAATGTGAAATTGACATATAAAATAAAAATTAGAGAATCTTATATCTTTTCAATGTACCGATTCATACAAGCTAAAAAGAGAATTAAAATAAAATTCAATCGAAAATGTGACAATGCACAATTCAAACATATAAAAGCACATGAAATAATATATTTTAGGTTCTTGCAATTTTAAGATAAAGCATGCGCACTATAAACAAAAACTCATCGAGTCTGTCGAGCTAACCCGCAACCCTCTCGGCCCGGCCAATATAACACACCGGCCCATTCGGTCCAACCTATATAATTCGATTATGATTTCGGGTTATAAAAGGTCGATCCTAGCTTTTTATTTTCTTCGATTTATTCGAATCAACATGCGGATTTCAAGTTAAATTGACAGCCCTAATACATTAGTAATGAGAAAGGGTAGAAATACAGTTTCATATTTCAAAACAAAATTATTATAGTCAAAGATTTCAGCTGCGCCTACAAAATACATTTTGACTGATAAATTTATATATTTTATGGGTTTCCTTCACGAATCCATATCCCGATCGAATTTGTATGTACTATTTTTTATAAAAATAATAATAAAAAAGAATAATTTCCCTCTCTCCCTTCGTTGAAATGGGAGTATGGTACGGCTCTTATTTTTAATAATTAATTTTATTAATATTTATAAATTAATTCTTATCATTAAATTTTTATTATGGATGTTAAGTGTTAAGTACTAATCATATGGAGGAGTATTTTTTAAAGATAATTTAAATTTATGAAATTCTAATTGAATTGATAAATTCAAATTAGGAAACAAGTAAAGAATAATCATCAAACCCTAATTATGGATTACTAACTCTACTTAAGAACTCGAAACCCTTATATTATAATTACTAAATCATAATAAAAAAATATAATAAATCAAGAAATAATGACTAATCATGGGTACCATAAAGGTTTTAAGTAGAAGCCTCAAATTCATTTTATATATCAACGTCTTTTATGTGCCGGAAAAAAATCCGATGCTGCTACATTTTAGAGCATGGTTAACAGCGGCTCTATGTGAGAGCTGCTCGCTGTTGCCGTTGACTTAATACTACGTGTGTGCCACATAATTACAACTATGCCATGTTAGTGATATGTCATTTTATGTTTAGTCGGAATCTAGTCTCGTAAATAAAATTAGATAAAATTGAAAGTTTACCACACAGATTTTTTAATTTGTATGCAAAATCAGAATTCGCTAAAAGTTCAATAATTTAGTGATAAAATCTTACTATATTTTCGATAACTCGGAAAAGAATATAAAAAATCAAAGTAGAAAAATAAATTATAAAAGCTCTAATTTATGGTTCGACTTGTGTGCTTTTAAATGCAAAAGATTATAAAGTTTCGATTGAAACATTTTAAGGAAATTTGGCAAAAGAATAATGTTTGTGTTTGTTATAATCACCAACTCAAGATAAGAGAGAACTTGCAATTTTCTCTGCAAAGAATATATACTTCCAATTAAATTGAGTTTATTCTTTTGTCATTTTCATAATAATGACAACCTAAAGTTTGATCAAATTATTGTTATCAAGTTGTTAAAATTCTCTAAAAAAGTTGTTAAAATTCTCTATAAAAAGTTGTTAAAATTCTTTGAAATTCTCTAGTTTCTTCGCTAAATATGTTACATTTATTCGACCATCTTTCGTCGATTTATTACACATACATAATATATAATAGAGTAGTGATAAACGTACATAAGTTGTACATACATGGGTTTTTTTTAAGTATTTTACATTAGATATTAATTTATAAATACTAAGTAATTTAAAATAAATTAATATATTACATATTTACTCTTCTACAATAACTTAGAAATAGATAATTTTCAAAATTAGATATCTACAGATTTAAGAAAAAATTAACCTTTTCATTCGATATCTATATATTTATCTCTAAATCAAACTCTAAATCATGTGAATTTATCATATGTGAATGTACATATCTGGCTAACAATTTGGTCTATACGTTATCTTAGTGGCTCTGTTTGAACTTTGAAGGATCTTACTAACCAATTTTTCAATCATATCTTTGAAAATATAATAGAGGTAATTTATTAAGAAAATAATGTAATTAGTAATAAAATCAGTTTAAATAAAACCAATGCAATACAATTTAAAATTTAGGGATATTATGTGTGTATAATTTATGTATATTTATCTTTACCCTATATAATATTTAATTTATTTAAAATTGATATCTTATCTTATCATGTCAAAGTACTTCATATCGTTTTTTTTTTCTTTCCTTTTTTCAGGAAACTACAAATATAAAGCACTCGAAATTACGATCACAAAGATCGATTGGAATCTAATAAATGTTAAAATTATTTAATTAGTAAGTGAGACAAACAGCTCAAACTTGTTGATTTATATATCTAATTTATTTGTTGGTTGGACTTTATCAGATTTAATTTAATTATTTTGATTTGTATGTAATTTTTAACAATAATTCTCGTATTTTTATCCATTATACTGCATTGAATACATAAAACACTAGAACTTTCTAGAATTTAATGCGATAATTTAGATGGATGTTAAGAAAAAGTTGACATTTTATTTATTTTATTTTTATAGGAACTAGTATAACTATATAATTAATGTGATTGCGTTAATAAAGAAAATACTAAAAATCTGCATCTTAAATCTCGTTATTTACAAACTGAAGTCTGCACCCTCTTAGAAACAAATAACCTTTGCTTTCGAAAACCCCCAAAAGTATAATAATCGAATCTCTAATAATTAAAAAACTACTTCCTCCGTCCCATTAAAGATGTCACACTTTCCTTTTTGGTTTGCCCATCTAAAGATGTCAAACTTTCATATTTAGAAAGTTTTTACATTCTAAACAACTTTTTCTCGCTCATCATCAATACAACCAATAATTTTCCCCTCATATTACTAGTTTGTCTCTCATCATTAATATATCCAACACTTTCTTCTCTCTCTATTTACATACATTAAACAAAATCTTCTAAAATCTTGTATCATCCACAAATGTGACATCTTTACAAAGACGGAGGAAGTAATACTTTTGTGACTTGTCTAGGATTTGTCTTACTCTTATGAAATGCAGGGGTAATGGCAAGATTTCTTCAGAATCTCATGTTATTAGTGGTTTGGTCAAAAATCAAGGGCTCACCACCAATGGTATCTCTCTATCAACTAAAAAATTATTTTTTTTTCCAAGAATTGGGGCTGTAAGAATAAAGTACTTTTACATTAATTACTTATACTACCAAAGTGAATATCACTATCCCATATTATTATTCAGTTCAACTTATTACAAACTAAATACTACTTTTAGTCCATTGCACAACAAACAAACAAAACCTCATTGGGACAACATAATTTGTTAGAAAAAGTAAAGTATTGCTTACTTTTCTAATTTTTTTCTTTTGAGGAAAGTATTGATTAAATATACTATTTTTAGTCCATTTCAAAAGTAGTGCTTAGCATATAAGTGTAAAGAAGGAATGTTCTCCTACTACAATACAAGCATCATGTAAGATGATTTCAATTATATATGGCAAGTTGGAAGTCTAAAATGAAATTCTTCCTTTTGAATTTATTACAATTTTTTAAGAAGAAAAAAGACATGAGATGGGCCAATTTTTTTGCCTTCAATTCAAATCCATCAATAACCCATCTTTCCTACCAAATGTCTTTATAATAAGTCTCAATTACCACTGCAAAAAATATCCGTTTTATCGGCGGATTTTACCGGCGAATATGCATCATTCGCTAATTACCGGCGGACTGTCCATTGGAAAATTTACCAGCGGTTTTCCGGCAAATTTTGGCTCCATATGTATGCGCCAACATCACCGTCAGTTTTACCGGCGAATAGATATCCGCCGTCAAATTTATTTTCAGAAATCAAATAAATTAAATAATAATTTTTCCGCCAATCACTTAACGACGCGGCTAATCTGTCGGTAGTAATCCGTCGATAATTAAGTTTGACGACATATTTTTGATATTTAGTGGTGGATTTGTCTGCCGATAAAATACAATTTTTGTAGTGTACTCAAGGAAAAATATTCTTTATACATCATTACAAAGAATTATTTATATCCAAATATAGTTCTCTATTTCACACTGAATGCATTGTTTTCCTCTTTTATTCTTGTATTACTTAATAGAAACATGAAAACATATTTTCTGCAAAGTAATTATATTCGTGTAATAATAACCTCTCTTTCCTCATATTTTGGGAACCCAACAATGCAAGAATAGTTTAACTTTGATTGTCCCTCCATCTATGGCAATTGTTGTCCAAAAATATTATGAAACAAAATAAAGAAATCAAGAACCAACAAAGCTACTAGCATATGTCTAGCTAGAAAAATCTCTATTCTCTATTCTATATTAACTTGAATTTTCAATTTCATTCCTCTATTTGTACCTTATAATATAACATTATCATCATTACTATACAGATGTCAGAACCACGAGTATAGAATAAAAATACGATTAAAAACAAAACAGAACATGATTTGCCGTATATGGACCAGATATTCTAATCCCACTTCAAATAAAATGTTTTGACTGATAAGTGATAGGTGTCTTAATTGCTTATATACATTAATATACAAATGTAGCATCCATGATTAACATGAATGAAGAACCCTATTCCCATTGTGGATGAAAAGGGATGGATGAGAAGCCATTGCGTGCAAATTATTGCGATTCAAAGGTTCTCATTAAAAGAGACATATTAAAATATAATTTCTCCCACACCTTTTTTTTGTATATATATTGCAATAAGCTCATCAAAATTTCACACACTTCTAAAAAAAACTCCACTAATTTTGTATTTTCATTTCCACTTATAGAGTGGGATTTCCTATTCTTTTATCAAAGTAAAAGCAATATCTCATAATGAAGGTAAGAACCCTCTTTTTCTTTTCATTTGTTCATTCTTGTTTAATCCACTTATTTCTTCTCTAAGATTGTGCTAATTGAAAATAAAGAAAATTGCAACTCATTGTTTAATATTCGATACCGACAATATATGTTATCTTGTTGTACTTGTGTCTAGTATTGTCAATATTTGAGTCATGTCTAAATGGAAGGGCTAAGAACTATTTTTTAGAGAAAGATTGGGCCATTTTTAGTAGTACCGAGTAGGGGTGAGCAAAATACCCAAAATTCGAATATCCGAACCGAACAAAACTGAAATATAAAATTTGGTTCGATTTTTCGAATTTCGATTCGGTTAGGTTTTGATTTTCCGCAAATTTTGGTTATTCGGTTCGGTTTGGATATACTATAAACCGAAAAAACCAAAAAATCAAATTTATATTCAATATTATATATATATATATATTTGGATTTTTGGTTTTTCGGTTCAGTTCGGTTTGGACAAAAAAGCGAACCGAAAACTGAATATTCACTCCTAATGCCAAGCTACTCAATTATTTGTCACAACATGGATAAGTGAGAACCATTATTAACCCTCTTTAAAAAAAATGAAGCTAAATCAATTATTTTCTTTTATGGCTAGAAATATTAATTTCATGATTTTTCTTGCACACTTGGAAAACATTTCAATTAGTTCCACGTGTCGGGGCTGATTCACAGGACCCACCAGTTAATTAATAACAGGCTTTTAATTGTAACTAATCCCATTCAACCTCCCTTTTAACTCATTAAAAGTTATAACTTTCGCTCCTACATTTCAAGAGTTTTGGAGTGTAATATTATTTGTGATTTCCTCCTAAACGAGATTCAAAGCCATCTCCAATTTGACATTGCATGTATAAACCATATCATTAATTAATACTCTCAATCCTAGAAGTTCGCTCCGATACCTTTCAATCTGTAACGTTCATTTCGATAGTGACGAGTCTAGAAAACAAAACTCGTTGAGTTGGAACTACTGCATGTGAGGTCGACGATGACTCGGGTAGGGGTGAACAAAATACCTGAAATTCAGATATTCGAACCGAACTAAATCGAAATTAAAAATTTGATTCGGTTTTTTCGGATTTCTGTTTGGTTCGGTTTTAATTTCAGCAAATTTCAGTTTTTCGGTTCAATTCAGTTCGAATACACAATAAACCGAAAAATTAACTTTATATTAATATTATATCAAATATATAATAATATAATAATAACTAAATATATTAAATTCAGTTTTGGATTTTTGGATTTTCGGTTTTTCTGTTTCTTTCGGTTTTTTGGATGATTTTATGAAATTTCGGCTTTTTCGGTTCGGATCGGTTTTCATAGTTCGGATTTCGGGTTTGATTTTTCGGGTACTTCGGTTCGGTTCGGTATTAATTTTAAAAAAAAATCAGTTTTTCGGTTTCGTTCGGTTTGGACAAAAAACCGAACCGAAAACCGAATGTGCCCTAGAGTTGGGACCGAGTTTAGTACTAGAATTTTTTGAAGCGTCTTGCTCGGCAAAATATATTAAATTCAATTCGCTTTATATTAAATACAACACGACACACAAATACACTTATGTGCAGATAGCCTATAGATACCGTATTTCTACACCGGGGCCATCTAGGCGGTGGCTCGGGAGTTTGACTAAACGCGCTTCGTTCTTGTACTCTTACGCCTACTCGTGTAGCTCTTCAAGATCTCATCCATCTTCCTCCTCTCCTCTTATATATACCCTGCTCGAGCATGGCCAAAAATAATTATCTGCCAATTCACTAATTCTCAGAAAAAAAAAAAAAAAAATCTTGAAAAGTGTGTCTGCAAATTTGCGTGTGCGTGTTTCCGCCACCAGATTTTAACTGCACTGGCGAGAAAACGGTTGGGAGCCAGAATCCCCATTTCATGCACTAAATTTTTCTGACAGGCATTCAATTCCTCATTAATCACTCATATTCTGCTCCACTTTTACATATATATCTCTCTGAGTTCACTTGGAGTTCTAATTCTGATTTTAAAAAATAAATTAAAATAGAAGATGAGTGAGAATACCGGAGCGAGGGTCGACGTTGCAGTCAATGTGCCGTCGCAGGTGGGCTCCAAGTGCTACGACGACGACGGCCGCCTCAAACGGACTGGTAAGATTATTATCTCCATTGTCGGACAGCTCTGTTTAATCTTCCTATGTCATGATTTTTGAGGATTTGTTTTTTGCGTAGGAACTGTCTGGACGGCGAGTGCTCATATCATAACGGCCGTTATCGGTTCGGGAGTTCTGTCGTTGGCTTGGGCCACAGCGCAGCTGGGGTGGGTTGCTGGTCCGACCGTGATGTTCTTGTTCGCTTTCGTCACATATTACACTTCTGTCCTTCTCTCCACATGCTACCGTACCGGCGACCCCGATAACGGCAAGCGGAACTACACCTACATGGACGCCGTCAGGTCCAATCTCGGTAAGAAAATATAAAAGGGAAAATTAAATATTGAGGTGATTTTCTGAATTTAATTTAATTTTGGTTGGATTTTCAGGTGGTTTCCAAGTGAAAGTGTGCGGAGCGGTTCAGTACATGAATCTCTTCGGAGTTGCAATCGGTTACACCATTGCTGCATCTATAAGCATGATGTGAGTGTGGATTCATTTGCAGGTTTATGTATTTGTTTATTTGTGGAACGTTGTTGATGGGATATGAATGGAACAGGGCAATTGAGAGGTCGAATTGCTTCCACAGCAAAGGCGACGCCAGCCCATGTAGAGTTTCGAGCAATCCTTACATGATTGCATTTGGTGTTGTGGAGATCGTCTTCTCCCAAATTCCTGATTTCGACCAGATATGGTGGCTCTCCATTGTTGCCGCCATCATGTCCTTTACTTACTCCACCATCGGTTTAGGCCTCGGCATCGGAAAAGTTGCAGGTACCAATTGCAAGCCCTAATTTAATTAATTAATTAATTGATTAATTCCTTAACATTTCCTTTTTCCCATCAGAATCTGGGAAAGTGAGGGGGAGTATGACCGGAATCAGCATCGGCACAGTCGTCGGAGCTCAAACAATCGACGAAACACAGAAGATCTGGAGAAGTTTCCAAGCTCTCGGCGCCATAGCTTTCGCCTATTCCTACTCCTTAATCCTAATCGAGATTCAGGTACATGAATTTCACCTTCTATACAATTCAATTTAAGAAATTTCCTATTCGTATGCTTAATTAATTGCTAAATTATCATATAATTTCAATCAGGACACGATCAAATCGCCGCCATCAGAGTACAAGACGATGAAGAACGCGACGCTACTAAGCGTGGCCGTCACCACCGTCTTCTACATGCTCTGCGGCTGCTTCGGTTACGCCGCCTTCGGCGACCTCTCCCCGGGCAACCTCCTCACCGGGTTCGGCTTCTTCAACCCGTACTGGCTCCTCGACATCGCCAACGCCGCCATCGTGATCCACCTCATCGGTGCCTACCAGGTCTATTGCCAGCCCCTCTTCGCCTTCGTCGAGAAGACGGCGGCGGAGTGGTTCCCCGACAGCAAACTCATCGCCAAAGAGATCACTCTCCCCATCCCCGGCTTCCGCTACAAGATCACCGTTTTCAGGCTCGTTTGGAGAAGCATATTCGTGGTGCTCACCACCATCATCTCGATGCTCATGCCGTTCTTCAACGACGTCGTCGGAATCCTCGGCGCCTTCGGATTCTGGCCGCTCACGGTTTACTTCCCCGTGGAGATGTACATTGTGCAGAAGAAGATTCCCAGGTGGAGCTCGCGGTGGATATGCCTGCAGACGCTGAGCGCCGCTTGTCTCATCATATCCATCGCCGCCGCCGTCGGGTCTTTCGCCGGAGTTGTATCGGATCTCAAGACTTACAAGCCGTTCAAGACCTCCTACTGATTAGTAGTTTCAATTTTTAGTGATAGTAAATTAAGGAGAAGAAAAGAAAATGGTGGGATTTTTAGTTCTAGTTCATGTCCATAACAGGCCTAAAAAGGCCGTAGATTTTCGCAGTATTTACAAGGAGGGATAAAAGAAGGGGTAACCCATGTTTGTAATTTTCAAGAAATTAAATCCCATGATTTTCCAGAGTAATTTTAAATCTATTTCTCAGTTCAAAATTGAGATCGAGATGTGCTGAGTGCAGTGACGAATCCAGAAAGCAAAACTCGTGGAACTAGAACAGTTACACGTGAGGTCAACCATGGCTCAAAGGACCGGATTTAATAGAATTTTTTGGTACTCGTGAACTGACGGTAGGACCCGCGCAGCGTTCTATCCGTGGCTGAGTGATTGATCCGTCATTATTGAAGCAATGCCTTTTTAATATAAAGAAATACAGAAACTTTCATAATTTGATTTTACATGATCATTATTCGGACAAGACAAATAAAATTTGTCTGTTACAAACAATACAATTTCTGGAGTCTACTGATTCCGGGCACAACTAATCCCCAACTATTTGATGCTCGACTCCAGATTCGTATCTTTATAAATCTGTTCTACCCATTAATTTTAACAAGCTTGATTACCGATTGTGTCCAACAAGAAGCTAGTCCACACCTATGATTTGGAGATAAGATTTTTCATCTTACCTTATGGATATTGGATACTTTCGTTTAGAATAATAACTCACTTTATCCTAAAAAATGAATGAGATTTTTTAGGGGTGGGAAAAAATACCGAAATATCGATATATCGAACTTATCGTACCGAAAAAATATCGAAAATATCGAAATTTCGGTATACCGTAAATTTTGGTAAAGTATGATACCATACTGGAAGGTTACAGTACGATAACGGTATAAGTTTCAGTGTACTGCGACAAGTTTCACTATACCGCTGTATGCCGCGGTATACCCAAAATTCAGTATAGACCATATTTTACAGTATATACCGATAAAATGATAAATAGTATTAATAAATATTTATAATATAAAAATTATTTATAATATTATACGATTACGGTAAAAGGTATTTCGGTATAATGGTATGTCGTACCAAAATTCGGTATGCCGTAGTTCACGGTATACCAGATTTTGGTACGGCATACCGAAAACACGATACAGTAACGATATTGAAAATTTTGCATACCGAAATTTTGGTATACCAAAAAATTCGGTAAGGTAATGGTATGATATTTACTCATACCGACATTTTCGATACAATATACGGTATGACAGTTTCGGTACGGTATACCATACCGACCCATCCCTTCGCTTCAATAGTTTATTGTGTCCCATCGTGTCCGATCATCAATTTGACTATTTCATGATTATTTATTGTAAAAATATAAAAAATATTATTATATAATGAATCCTAAATCCTAATTAGTATTTATCACTAAAATTGAAATTTTATACCCCAACTTTCATTTAATTCATCATAATAATCAACTACTTATTGATAAACAAAAAATATATAAATTCTAATTGGACTGATAAACCCCAGTTAATCATCTTAAAATTATAAATAATTGAATAAAAATAGTTAAAAACTAAATAAAATGAAAAATAGATTATGAAGTAGGACACCAAAAATAAGACATGGTATGTACCTAAAAAATTGTTAGTGCAATAACCAATTTGGTCACAATTTTTCCATATAGTCGTTGTTACTTGTCTGAACACGATTACAAGAGATATTTGTAATCGCATAATGTGACAAGCTATACATATGAAGAAGAATATAGTATAGACCCCACCAAAATAATTCTTGCATTGATATAATCCTTTTCCACAGTTAGGTGCAAAAATGGTTTTATCTCAATTTGTTAATAGAGTTTTTCAACTTTCAAAATTTAATTAATGTGCGCCTGATTTCTTGAATTGAAACAAATTTTCACTAGCTACGAAATGTGTAAACCTAACTATAATTAAGGCCACCACCTAATAGTGATAGAGTTTAAGCAAGTCCAATATATCTTTAACTATATGGTGTTGGTGTCATTAGTGGTAAGATTAATTTGTTAAATAATTTACATGGGGGTTTCTCTTTTTTTAGAGAAATAATAGACGTGGGTACGTGTCAATTTTCTGAACTTAGGTCATCCACAATACCATCTCTTAACCATCAATTTCATTACACTATTCATCAACTATTTATGGGTCCTCCAACACTTTTTAATGTTCCTTTTCCTTCATCTCGGGCGATCCGTCCAGCGAGGGCATCTGTAACGCGTCTCGCATGCGTCTCATCCCTCCGGGAGGGGACGCAGGGCCGGTGCCCACTGTGGATGCTAATAAGTGAACTTTGACTTCACAACCTCAACTATCACCAATTTCTACAAAAAGATTCTCATAAGAAGAAATGTTTTAAAGTATTTTTGTAATTGCTAATAAATCTCGATTTTGCAACAAGACCAAAATTATAAAGCATTTCAATAATGTTTAAACTTTTAAATTTGTAGTAGATTCATATTTTTTATTTTTTTTAGTGCGAGTTTGAAGTTGGTGTCTGGACGTCCATCCCATGTCGAAATTCAAAATTCATTGAAGATTATTAAAGCCCAATATCTAAATTGTCTTTCCGCCTTTCCGTGTTAATTTTATTATCAGATGTATAGATTTGCAATTCGAACCAAAGAAGTGACTATGACCTTGCGGCGTAAGGAAGTTTCTTAGTACCTATTAATCTTGTGTGCACCACATTCTATCAATAGTTAATTATTGAAGGAACAAATATCTTTAGTCTTCACACCAAAAATACATATTCAAGCCCTCTTGGTGATGGTTTGTGATTGAAGTGACAAAAGCCACATGACAAACAAGGTTGTAACCTTTATGGAACAATGCCAAGGCAATGAACCACCTTTTCCTATTTGAGGCAAAGACAACATTAGTTTTATGGGATTTGGCATTTATTGACCATATATCTCTAAGTTTCTACATCAATTTTTAAAAGTGGATGTGATTCTCATATACATATGCTTCAACCACCCACTATGATGGATGGAGGAGAAAATCATATCACAACCTCTTATTAAAAAAGATGAAAAAAAAAAATTGTGATCAAGAATCCAACAAGTTCATTACCACCATTCATCAACTTATCATCACCAATAAAGTTTTCCACTAGAGAATCTTGACTTTGATCAACTATATCCATATACTAGAGTGTATATTTTTTTACACAATACAAAAGTGAGTGATAATTTGATGGAATCTTGTCTTAGTCATCCTTCTTCATCAAGTTTGAGGTGTCAAGTATAGTTTTCTTTCCCTAGTTAAGAGTTTATTGAATTATTATGCAAGAGTTCCAAGGCTCTTGAAATAGACAAATAAATAATCATGTATGGTTTGCTTCATACATACTACATGTCAAATAGTACGATTAATTACGGGTAAATACCATGGTGGATTTGAACCTCAGACTTTCGGCCTTAGACATTAACCATTCTACTGCTAAACCAACACACACGGGTAAATGCATATTTGGATTATCATACTTTTCAAATTTTCTTAGTTAGGCACCTATACAATTCATTTGTTGAAGTTTAGTCCATATACATTTATATTTAAGTCAAGATTGAGTCCTTGTGTAATTTTCAAGGCCTTATATTTTTTATTTATGTTGAAATGCTACATCAAAAGTAAGGACTAATTTTGACAGAAATGAAAATACAAGGACTTGATTGTTATAAAAAAGTTCATGGCCCAAATTTCATAAGAAATAAATTAAAGTGTACAAATAGATCAATGTCGGTTTGACAAACTTTCGAACACTAAGAACTGTTAAAGGTTGGTAGTCTTGGTAGAACTAATTTGACACACTTTTGATGCATTCAATGTTGCAATGCCAAAATTAAGGAATTTTTGTCATTCTTTTTATAAAAGACAGATCCGACCCACTTCTAAATTATCCAAGATTGCAAGATCAGAACTGTCAAAGTTTTGATCATGGCTCGGGCTCTGTATCGGGTATGATCCGCGCGCACCATGAGAGAGCACGTACCCTAGTTTTTGTCACTTGCAAAACCTTATAAATAGAGAGATACCTAACTATGTTCTATGACTACATTGGAAGTTTCAACTTTTAGGAGAGTTTAAGGCAATATTGTTGGGTAATAGCAAGTCACTTATTACTCAAGGCCACTTGTATTTTTCTTTTACTATTTTTAAAATTTATTTTATATTTTTTTTTCATTTTTTTCATTTATTATGGGAAAATCATCCAAGTTGGCCTTAAAGGAATTAACCTGATCTCCAGCACATGCAGGAAAAAGGTTTATTTTACATGGAATAATCAATATAAAAGTCTATACATGCACGTTTTGTTTGATAATTGAAAGTTGAGAATAGGTATAATGATAAAAAAAAAAGTGTATACTTATACCAAAAATAGCCATAGCATGGGCCATTATTTTAGTCAACGTGTTTCGATTTTTATTTTTATTTTTTTTACTTTATTAAAGATGATTTTCAAGAGAAAAAAAGCTGAAAATAAAGCACTCATAGCTCATCACACTCAAATCATATGAAATCGACATATCTTTGCCGACAACATTTTTGTTATGCTCAATTCAGATTATAATAAATATAAAATAACTTAAACACGAGCTCAATAAATACTATAAAAAAAACGGTGATTACCGAACACCTTCTTGGTCGCAAAAGTGGCAATAGTGTTCGGTAATGTTAGTTTACCGAGCACCTTCGAAGCACAAATTGTGCTCGGTACCAGACTCGTTGCTAAATTGCCGAGCACAACGTTATTTACCTACCAAGCACTGTTATATTACGACAAAGTAGAGACTAAAAGAGACGACAACTAACCGAGCACCTGCGGTGGTCGGTAGTCTACGAGAATGTAGGGACGACGAGTGATGTTTGGCTTCCGAGCACGACAGTACTTGGTAGGTGCACGGCGAGTGAAGTAAGAGTATGGGGTGGTGGTTGGTAATGTACATAATCGGCGAGACACCATTACCGATCACTGTCACGCTCGGTAATTCCATAAACAACTTACCGAGCATCCTCGGTGCTCGGTAATGTTACTCCATGTTTGAGTTTTCCGAGAACCTGTTGTGCTCGGTACGGTTTACTAATTCAGGTTTTGTGTATTTTTTATAATTTAAAAATGAATTAACAAATTATATACGCATTTAATAGCAGGTTACATCTAATAAGAAATTGAAAAACCCTAAATTGATTTTCTAAAATAATATACAATATGCATTCTATACAGATATTGTTTACATAGAGATGGTGGTGGGCGCCGCAGCGGCGGCCAGCGGCAGCGCGGCTGCTGCCTGACCTTCAGTAGTGGGAGCTTTTATCTTAATCAATTGATGTATTCAAACAATACTTTTTCAATAAATTTCACTTGCACTTTAGTCATGGTGAAAGATTCTTGTCTCTGTTAATTGAATACTAGAATTAAACGTAAGTGATTCACGATCCTTTTTATTATTATTATTTATTTATCATTATTTTTATATTTTTAAAATAATATATTTGGGCGTGATATTACTTGAACCTCTCAATTTTGAATATAACTAATTTCTTCCAATCGACATGGTTTTCCAATTTTATTTTCTTGTATTATTATTATTATTATTATATAGGAACGAACTTCATTAGAGTTGTCAAATGGGTCAGGCCGGGTCAAGTTCATTAGCTGATGCTAAAAATTGGGCCGAAAATAGTCAGACCCATTTCTGGGCCTACTTTTTTGGGTTATAGGCCCAAACAGCTAGACAATTATTTCCTTATATTCGATCATTTTCCACTAATCATACCAGAAAAATGAAGTTTCATTTAAATATATATAATAAATTGATATACTCACAACATACGCTAAAATATTATTGTAATATATATGTTTATAGCATTACTATATTTAACTTATATACACTACAATTTAATATTTTTCTTTTTCAAAGAAGATCAATAATGGTTTCCGACGTCCATTTGGGGAAAGGTGCTCTATAATTGCTTTGTTTGTTTTCTCTACTTCGTCCATTAAAGTTCCCCTTATGGAGCGTTTATTTTGATGAATTGACTAAATTGTAGCGTCCCCTATTTTATCGATCTATTTTATCACTCAAAGTAAATACCCTTTTAGTATTTTCGACAACGAGTGGGCTATTGTCCAATTTTTTTTTTGTTAAACCAGCTATCTACTGAAAATAAAATGAATAAATAGATAATACCTGCATCAGTTACAATTTGTCCTCCAATATAATACTATGGCATAAATCATCATAATTCTAGATTTATACCACGAGACTTGTTCATTGTTTACAGGTCATTTTCTTGAAAAACATTACTTTATAACCAAGTAGAATAAGGAGTTGCCTGTCTCTTTTAAACCATCTTATGATCGAGTGAATTTTTTAACTTAAAAATCCCATCTTATGATCGAGTGAATTTTTTAACTTAAAAATCGGAGATTCAAATTTCACTAAATATTTTATATTTGAGCTTCCGTCACATTTGATTTTTTTAAATGTTATTCATTTTTCAAACTATTACACGAGAATATAGATTTATCCAATATGTAGTTAATATTTCCATTGCGATTATCGATAAACCAAAAAACAAAAAAGAAAAAGAAAGAAAAAAAGAAAAAAAAAAGAATTAGGAGTTGGCAAATGTACGTTGTTGATTAAAAAAATGATTGACCTCGAGGATTAAATATTGTAAAGCCTCCCCTTTCTTAACCCTTAGACTACGGCTACAGATCAGTCGATTGATTTTTTACTATACATTATATCTCATCATACAAAAGTAGAGCATTTCATTTGTTGTAAGAAGTCAAGCCAATTAATGATGATCGACGACGAAGCGCAGCTTAAAGAGACATAAAATGGCTCGGACCTTTAAGAGAAGATATTTAAAGAAATCATTAATGGTTTCTCAATTAGTGCAGGGACGGAGCCATTTTATGTCCAGGAAGAGTAAATACCTTCTTTTAAAGTTTCAAAATTCAATGAATTTTTTTATATAATTTATCTATCTGTCACTAATTACTATTAATTGTTTCTCATAATTTATTTTATAAAAATTTAATATCATTGGGAAAAATTTTGCCCCCTATATAATTTACTGACTTCGTCCCTGATTAGTGCGAAAACCGAGCACACTAACTACTAAAATGGACTTTTAACTGTTACTGAGTTTCTTGTTTCATCTATTTATGTTATTTATCGGTGGCAGTTATTTTATTTTAACATATTTTTTTTTTTGGATGAAACACTAAAATTTATTTATTAAGCTAGAAACCAACCGTTTTCAGATTAGAAGGTGATGACTAGTCCCAGAATCTGCCATGTGGCAATCAACTGCTCCTCTTTACAATCAATTACAGATTTACAGTTATGGGAGTTGATACGTCTGCCATAATAATTCACATATACTCAAAATACGATTTAAATATGCAGCCGCGGATCCAAGAGGGGCGAGAGGGGGCAGCCGACCCCCGACAGCTAACTTCCCCTTAGTATCACCGGTAAAATGACATGGTCGCTCCTCCCCCGATTATCGGATATGCTTTTGTTATATACTATAATATAAGACATGATTAAAATTTGATAACACAATTTTGAAAGGCATAACAGTTAGTAAAATTGATTCTCTCGTAGAGTATAGCAAAAATCCATCCTATGTTTGGCCAAAAACATATTGACTTTTTAAATATATTATAAAATGACATGTATACGACGTTGATGTAAAATATGAGATTGAAATACGATACGAAATCAAAGAAACAGTCGGCAGAGATTGCTTGTGTTGTGGGATACCAAACATCTGATTCAGCAAACAACATTGACCTTTTCGACCCTTTGACAATGTGTCACCGTCCATTGCATGACTCCAACAGCTGCCTATTTAAATAAAACGTAATTATTGAACATAAATTAATTAATTAATTAACATAAGCGCTGACATTCCAAATTAACAGGAAAACCATTGCCATACTATAAATAGGCCTTTATAGTTAAGCCTTAGATCGTACCATCTGATTACTACTTAATTAGTCTACTGCTCAAAGACATTGGAAAACAAGAAGAAAGAGAAGTTGAATATTAGTCCGTTTGATACTCAAAAGTTTGAATTCTTGATTGTGTTAGCAATGGCGATTCCGGTGATCGATTTCTCGAAGACGGAAGGAGAGGAGAGGACCAAGACACTGGCTGAGATTGCTCATTGCTGTGAAGAGTGGGGATTCTTTCAGGTATATATATATATATACTTTATGATTAGCATTTGTAATTGATGAATGTTGAATGACTAAACATGGCAATGTTGATGATATGATGATTGTGACAGTTGGTGAATCATGGGATCTCGGAGGAGCTGCTGGAGAGGGTGAAGAAGGTGGTGTCGGAATGCTACAAGGTGGA
>JAYDZE010223527.1:0-20369 GCA_034509125.1 Monilaria moniliformis
AGCCGTGGACGTAGATCATTCACGATCGAACCACGTAAATCCCTCGAGCCTTCTTTAAATTTCTGTTAAACACTATCCTGCGGCGGAAATCAGATCGATCACTGAACAACTTGTTGCATCTTCGTCGAGTTAGTACCTATTTTCAGGGTATGTTTAGATATGCTAGATTAGATGGCATGTTAGGATTCTTGTATCATATGTATACACTATACACTCCTTTAACTTAATTATTGCGTAGACAACCAGTTCTTTTGTAGAGCTTATGATTATGCCCATATATTTATATAGGATATGAATATAGTATCACCTTCGATATATAAAAAAAAAATTAGTGTTAATGAAATAACAGTATATGTTAAGTGTACCAAAACTATGACGTAATTTATTCAGTTGGATTGCGTGTAACAATACTTGTAACAATATGGTGCAATTTAATGTTTATTTCCACACCAAAAATAGCTGAAACTCACAAACTATTTTACATAGCTATCCTACTTTTTGGAAGCTGAAACAAATATCAACCACAAGATTACGCATTCAGAAATAGTGTATATGCTGATTGCTATGGTTCATTACATGTAAAATAAATTTACACAAAATATTTTGGGCAGTTATTATTGATACAAGTAGTTTGACCCAAAAAGATAAACAATCTTAATCTTCTAAATTACGAGGATATGCTCTACTAACTAGACTACTACTCTTAAAATATAATAATTAAAAATATTTAAATTCTGGAATATTGAACGGAAATATCATAAACTTTGGATGAAATCTGATTTTTTTCGCAAACTTCGTATCAATAGCAATTAAGTTTTTAGTTAAGAGTATATGCGCTCTACAAATGGTCAACAAAGATGAGATAAAATTGAAAGTGCATTTTGTTTATGAGATTTATCAAAATGTAGAACAAAATTCTTAATCATTGAAGATTAGTGGTACAAGTTATAGAAGCAGGACTGAGCATTTGTGCGGTATCCAACTAGAAAAAATAAAATAACTAAAAAGCACCTATTATTGGAAGTGAAAAAATATCCAAATGTTGTGACAATTAAATTACTATAGTTGAATAAAAGGGATGGAGAAGAAGAAAATTGGCTAAGATAATATTTCTATTTTGATGATCGTAACTCAGGATTTGACAAAAATACCCTTGTACAACCTCGATAATTCCGAATCAAGCTCATCGGCAAATTTGTCCTCCCCAAATCTCCTCAGCCCCTTGCTCAAAACCCTCCCTAAATACTCATCCACCTCCCACGTAGACCCCATCCCACTCCTCTTCATCATCTCGTAAATCCGGACCGTCGATTCCTTCCTCTCCGCGCCGATCAACGCCTTCACCATCCTCAGCAGCCCCCTGCTCTCGCCGCACACGATTCCAGCCGGCGCCTCCTCCTCCATCCGATCGACCAGCGCGTCGATCTCCGCCGTCAGTCCCTTCCGCGCCAGTGCCACCACCATCTCGGAGTACGCATTGAGGTCGGCGCCATACTCGGACTGGATGACGGAGAAGACAACGGCGGCGACGGCACACTGGTCCTGGCGGAGGAGCTCCTTCAGCGCGGCGGTGAGGTCGGATTTGATGAGGCGGCGGAGGGCATGCGTGGGGAGGTTCTCCGGATCGGATCGGTAAGCGCGCTTTAGGGATTGGATTGCTTGGATGGCTTCGGTGCTGAGGATTCGACCTTTGAGAAGCGGGCCGCGGTTGTCACGCGGACCGCAGCGCACGGTGGCGACACAGCGGAGAGTGGCAGCGGCGGCGGCGGAGGATGAGGCGGAGAAGAGAGCGAGGTTTGAGTTTGCGTTGGCGGCCATTTGGTAGTGGATTGGTCGGTCGTTCGGGAATTTGGATAAAAACTAAAAGGGAAAGGATAAGAAAACGAAGTAGGAGATAATTTCAAAATAAGAAAAGAATATATATTAAAACGAAAAAGGAAAAAACGAAGTAAGAAGTAAGAACTAATTTCAAAATAAGAAAAAATATATATTAAAAAGAACGAAGTTAGAAATAATTTGACAATAAGAAAAGAATATTCATTAAATTGAAAACGGAATACAACGAAGTAAGAAATACTTCCAAAATAAGTAAAAAATATCTATTAAAGAAAAAAAAGGATAGAAAATCGTCGACAGCAGGATTCGAACCTGCGCAGGCAAAGCCCAACAGATTTCGAGTCTGTCTCCTTAACCACTCGGACATATCGACCGTATATGCTAAGCTTCCATTATACTGATTTGTCAACGATGTATATATTGATATTAATGACAAATATAATCATACAGATAATAATGTATAAAATCTACTCATTTTTTAATTGAATGTCCAAATATGCTCCTAATGAGAAATTACTGCAAACTACTTCACCCTCTTGCCCACAATGTGCGTTTGAGTGTGCTTATAATGAGAAATGACCGCAAACTACTTCACCCTCTTGCTCACTATTTATGGATCTCATTTTTTAATTTTTTACTTATTATATTTATTACATTTTCTTATTAAATTAATTTTTTGAATTAATAAACTATGCGAATTTCTTATTTTTTTATATTTATTACATATTATAATGATAAACATACAATTATATAAAATTTGATATAAATTGGATACATTTTTATAAATTAATGTATTTATATATGTTTAATCAGATTGATGTATTTTTAACAATAGTGGGCGAAACGCACGCCTGCTATTGGTCCGCGTGGGGGCGCGTGACGAGCTGCCCCTCCCATTTTTCCTCCGTCTCGTAAGTCTCGTCCCGTGCACCTTCTTGCAACGCGTCTCGCCCACGTCCCGTCCCGGCGGGACGGGCTGCACAAGCCACGTTGCGCATACCCTCATCATTACATCGTCGAATTTTGAATGTTCAGACTGTCATTATAACATTTTTTTAAATTTTGGAATTTTTGAAAGATAAGAGCAATTTGGGGACATTTTAGAAAAGTATGAATGCTAAAGAGCCAAACTATACTTATTTTCTATTATATACTCCCTCCGTCCACCAAAAATAGTCTCATTTTTCCATTTTGGTCCGTCCACAAAAAATAGTCTCATTTCATTTATGGAAAATTCTTCACAACATAATACCCCTAAACATCAATTTATTTACAACTTATACCATTAGGACCCATCACTTTTTATCTCTTCAACCACTTTTTCTTTCTCTCTCATACTTTATCAACTACTTTTTTTATTTCTAATCACTTTTTCTCCATATCTCTCTTATTTTATCAATTGTGCATTAAAACCCGTGCCGTCCACCAAAGAGACTATTTTTGGTGGACGGATGGAGTATTAAAAATTAACATGAATTCAAATAAAAAAACAGCAACGGAGTAAAATAAGGTGAGGCAATAATTGATAATAATTAACCTTTAAAATTTGGATCGCAACAAACGTGGATGGTGTTAAATTAGGGCCGTAAACTGTCATTTAACGTCTGTCGATGCTAGATTTCGCATCCAAGGTGGATTATCGGTCATCCACATGTGTTCGTACTTACAAATTTTGAGCAGATCTTTCCTTTTACTGTTTTATGATCTACAGACTGTGAGTTATAAATGGAAATTACTCAAAATGCTCTATTACTAGAAGCTATTTATTATATTACTCAAGAATGGACCTTTCGAAATTTGGATTATTTCGCCTCATGCGCAAAATATTATTCCGAATTCTCATTTCTGTGCATACTTTATTATCCTCTTTTGTCCTTTTTCCAATTTATGAAAAGGTCCCACGTATCAAAATTAATAAGACCAAAAATATTTTTTTAATATAATAGCAACACCTTCACTAACCCATTTAAACGAAGAAAAGGTCCCACGTATTGGTCTTTCAATTAATTCTAGTGACGAGTTATGGAGTCATGTATTTATAAAGTGTAACAATAATTATAATTATCAAATAATTTAAATATATTAAAGATAAAATTAAGATAAAATATAAAATAAAATTATATTTTATAGATTATATATTTGTGTGTTCAAATTCTTTAATTTTTTTTTACAGAGAATATGTACTATATAGATTTCATAAATGTATATAATATCTTTGAGCTATCGTTTAATTTATCACCTTTAATATTACATGGATTAATGATAAACTCGTAGTTTTACGTGTTTTTTGTTTATTAGTTGTTTAATTATGATGTATTTGAGGGTGTGCATTGAGTATTTTGGATAAATTTCCTGTCAATTGATTAGTTTAACAAGTTTGTTAAGAAATGTGTAGTACAGAAAATTTAGCTTGATGGCACAAAAGGTGAAAATATGGGTCAGAGAGATCTACCCGACCGGGTGAAATTGTGCCAAGCAAACCAGCCGCCCGAGTGGAACAACATGAAATCCATTGGAGTTCAGAGAAAAGGACCCGGTCGGGTGGAATTACTCCACAAAGTGACCCGGTCGGGTCAAAATGCGAACCACTCCAGCAAGCTAGACCCGGCCGGGTCCAAATGTCGAGTTTTTCCAGGGAGTTGGACCCGGCCAGGTGGGTCGTGGTCATACACTCACCGGGCTGGGTGAAATATGTCTGCGCGAATCTACAGCCCTAGTTCAGGCCCATTCTAGGCCACACCTATAAATACACTCCAACACACGATTTTTGGAGGGTGCTACTCCTAGAGACACCAACTACCACCATTATAGAATGAGCTAAGACTTGAAGCAAGATAAGAGAGGAGGAGGAGGAGAACATCATCCATTGAAGAATCTACCACTTACGGGTGTACCAAGTCATCTTAATGTTTTCTTCAATTTCTAATTTTCAGTTATTAGAGAATATTTTGAGTTAGATTATTAGTTAGTTCCTTGGGGAAGACACATTAGAGTTCATGTAAACTTTCATCTTAAATTCTTTGGTAAGATCTTGATTTGATTGTGATTATCCTTGTGCTTGAACTTTTAGAAAGAAATTATTTGTGTTACCACAACACTTGAAAAATAAGTAGTAATACATGGATGAGGGAATAATCAACACATTGATCAATATAATTGAGAAATTTGAGATTATCTGTGAGGGCTTGAATCTTTTGTGCTATTAGGAGTTACTACTAATTACTTTTGAGATGCTTGGGTATTAGTATGTAATCTACATGTTGGATACTCCAAGAGGAGATGTGACTATATATGCGTGATTGCCCTAATCTTTCTTGAGCCTTTGATTAGCATAGAATTTATTTGCAAAGAATACATAAATTGTAATGTTGTTGGATCCATAGGAATTAACCATTTCTCAAAGTTTCTTTATTCCCTTGTCACTCGTACTTAGTTTCTTCTATTAAATTCTAATTTAGTTCTATTAAGTAATGTTTGATCTCATACTCTTTTCTAATATTGGTGTTTAGGTAGTGACTGAATTTGATTTACAATACTTAGAATTAGTACAATAATCTCTGTGGAAAAACGATACTCTTGCTTGCCATATGCTACTAAACCTCGTACACTTGCGAGTATAATTCGAACATAATTAGGACGAGTCAATTAATAAATCTTACTTTTATAATTTTTATTCTTAAGATTAAAGAGTTCTAAAATGAACTAAAGTAGTTTTCTTCACCTTAGTTGAGTTAAAAATTATTAAATGCAATTACGTAAAACTCAATTGTATATTTCATTTAATTTCATATTTTAAAATACAATTAATATATTAAATGGAATAAATTATTAGAGCAATCCGAACATACAAAAATTATAAATAAATGTATACACTATATTTCGTACCTCTCTACAAATAAAAAACTTAAAATAATATAAAACAAAACAAAACTATAAATACCGATGATATTTTTAGAACAATAATGATGAGTGATGAGAAATTAAAACATGAAAGCAATTATAGAATAAAATACTTATATATGGTAAGAGAATAATACAAATACTTCCATGATAAAATTTGCATAATTATACTTCCACAAAATCAAACACAAAAATTCCATGCAAAATATCGAAAATAAAATAAATTAAAAAAAGGCAAGAAAGCAAATAAAATAACAAAAAGAACGAAAATATAAATAAATTATAAGACACGAAAGAACACAACGATTGATTTTGAAGCTTCAAACTTTTATAACCTATTTTTTACATATTATATCAAATTAAAGTTCTTGTTATGATCTTCAAATTGACATGCATATTGAATATTTTTCATTAGCCATACTACACGATTTTTGAAAAAAAAGAGAAAGAAAAAGTAAGAAGAAAAAAGAGAAGAGAAAAAAGAAATCTTGCACAAATATAAATTTAAAAATTGGAGATTTTTCTAACAATTCTAAAATTATCTACAACTGTTGTAGATATTGTCAAGACAGACATAAATTTAAAATTCCTAAACACAAATTTATCTTCTTGTTTTATTGGTCCTCCTTAATTTTCTCATATTCTCCATGCATGTAGAATTACAACTGTTTTTCCTTCACCAATAAAATATGGAGCTGTCATCCCACATTTTGCAATAATACCCTAACCCTAATTCTCCCATAAAACTCTGTCTGACATAATAATTTACAGTCCCCATTTCACGTAAAACAATTTTTTATCTTCTCCTTCCATTTCTTCATCTTATAAAGGTAAGAATTTACAGTTTCACGAATGAATTTTGTTTTATAGAGTTTCTTTTTGCACAGATTATATAATTACAAATCATCAACCATTCAATACCATCTTCTTCTTTTCTGTCAGCAGCTTTCTTGTTCTTCCCAATGGCCAAATCAATGATCGATGCACCAACAAAACTAAAGAAAATCAAGCCGGAATCCGGCCTTCAACGCCGGAACTCAACCGGCGGCGGCGCCCTAATCTTCAGTGAACCAATCCCCATTCCGAATTATCTCAGAGCTTCAATAGGCTCCTGCCACGACTTGTGCAAGTATGGCGGCAGACGCGGCGGCGCCTCAGCCGAATCTGCCACCAAAAGCATAAATATGAGGCCTGAGGCAAAATCAATAACAAATAACAGAAATATGAATATGAGATTTCAGGCAAAATCAATAACAAATAGCAGGGCTCCATCAGGAACAAAGAACAACTCACTTCCCAGAAAACCGGAGCCCTCAAAAAGCACATGCAACGCACGTGTGATCAACGAGGTCAAGAGAGTCAAATCTCTACCTCGTACAATCTCATCTCTTCCAGAATCATCTGTCAGGATTCCAAAGTCAAGGGCTGGACGAAGCAAGAGCGTCCCTCCTAAGAAGGTTCCAGAGGCCGAATCCCAGAAACTTCTACAAGGCTCCGAGTGCTGCAAGAAAAGTGACCATTGTGATCAATCCGTTGAAGAGAAGATCATACACGTCGTTGGAACAAATTATCATATCCAAAACCAAAACGAGGATGTTGATGATCAGAATCAGTTAGCAACAAATGATGATTGTTGTTCGAGAAAGTTGGAATTGAAGAAAGAAGTTGGTGAAGCAGAAAACAGAGAAGGTGGAGACAGGTGGAAGGAGATAAGATTGAGGAGAGTTGTTTCTGAAGGGGATTCTGAACATATCAGAAGGGAATGTATGAAGATAGTTGTGATGGGTAAGAATAAGGTGAAGGCTCTTGTTGATAGTTTTGAAACTCTCATGAACAGCACTCCAGATTCTGAGGGCTCGAGATCATGTTCGAGTTCATCATAAATGCACACATGACGTGTGAATATATATATATTATAAAAATAATTATGAACGGCCTTGGGGCTCGTTTATTTTGGTGAAAAGATGAATTAACTAAAATTGTACTTTTTCCTGTAAAATGGTGATTATTTTCACTCTCTTGATCAATTTGGTTTGGAGTACTCTATGGTTCGTACATCATTTCTTCCATATGTAATCTTGGGATAGTATAGTCTACAATCTAATTAATACTGAAAACACAATAAATGTTAAATAATTTATTGTTTGTCAAGACCTATGTATTGACAAATCTAATGCTTTTCTAAATAAAAAGAAAAAAAAATAAAGCTATTGTTATATACATGTAGTTTTTTATTCCGGTCCTAAATTGTTGATATTCTCTCACATGTTTGTGTTTCGAAAAAGAGGTATAGGACACGTCACAAATTCATGCCATTATTATTGTGAGTGAGTGGTAATGATGCATATTGATTTCTGTGTCATTTTTTGACATAATTTTTTTATCTTCTATCCTTACTATCTCCACGTATTTACAAATTACCCACACATAGTCCACCATTTCTCCACTCACAGCACATTTTACCTAATAAAGTGAGATTCTTATTCACTTACAATACATCCTACCTGATATTTATTAAAATTCATGCCACAACTTAATATATACTATTTTGTGGGGTGAAAAATTAGAATTTACCGTTTACATATGAAGGTTACTTTGAATATAAAGATTATGCTGAAAAGTTTATGTAAATGACAAGTGAAGAATTGTTAATCCCGCGTTTGGTTAGCTCAAGTTGGGCCGACGATTGGCCCTAAACTTTAAAGTATGTAAACCATATGCAACCCTTACACTATCTCATGGGGTTGAAAATAGGTAGCAAGATTTTCAGGATAGTTCCAAAATTTATCAAGTCAAAATAATATGGTCCAGTCTGATCCAAAAATAAACTTTTCAAGCTATGTCATATTTTTTTAGATCGAGCCGGGCTGAGTTTACAAACCAAATGAGGAATTCCATCCGGACCAAAATACTATCCAGTCAAAAAGTATATATGATTTAGCGAGCACGACCCGAGATTCAACCAAACAGGTCCTATTTTGACTCCTCTAGCTAGGCTCTAGTTCATTAGTATCCAAGCTAGTTATGGACTCCCCAATTGGACAAGAGCACAACACCTACAAACAAGGCCACCGCTCAACTTGAACACCATAGACAAGGACAAATTAAATGATATTACATTACAAAGAATATGGGGGCAATACTTTTTGATGATGCCATCTCACCAGCAATGGGACTCATTGGAAGACTCAAATTTATATATGGTCCTTGTGTCTATTGTTATATCTCTCATAAATCCTATTTATATATATAAACATCATTATATAAATCTCATCATACACAGACACATATGCATGCGGTCTTTATTCACAATGATTTTAAAGGATATCATTAATATAGCATACCTTCATATATACTCATCTAAATTCTTTTAGCATCAATCATATCCAACAATATTCTTATTCTTTCTCCAAAACCCATGGAACTCTCAGAGTGTCAAGCGTCGAAGAATCCATCAATGCCATCTATCTTCTCCATGAACATCATTTCATGCTCACCAACGTGGTCGAGGTCGACGCTGCCGTTGGTAGCCTTTTCTACTTCTTGTTCGGGTTCGCCTTCCCCTCCGGGGAGGGCCTGAATAAAAACCCATTTATCGAGACGAGCTACTTTTCCCTAAAAGACATCCTCGCGGCCCCGCACGACTACAGCTTCTTCCTCTACCGGTGGAAGTGAAAGAATTGCCCGATGGCATGGAGGGGCGCATACACAAGTAGCCACAAAGGCAGTCATCCGACTATCGTACTTGAAGTAGGGGTTGACTAATGACTGTGGATATGACATGTTTATTTTGGTGTCGCGACCCCAACAAAGACATCAACGTCCTCAACCACTCCAACGTCTTCAGTGACGTAATGAATGGAAGGGCGTCAGCTACACAATTTACCGCCAATGGTCATGGTAACATGGGGTATTATTTGGCCGATGGCATCTGCCCAAGATGGCCAACCTTCATTAAGAGCATCTCTTGTTTAACTGAGCCAAAAAGAGTTCATTTCCCCATAAGCAAGGGGCTGCGTGAAAGGACGTCGAACAAGCTTTTGGCGTGCTCCAAGCACGGTTCACCATCATCGAATATCCAGTCGTGGTTGGTTCAAAGACGTGCTAGCCGACATCATATACACACGCATTATTTTGCACAATATCATTATCGAGGACAAAGGCGAGAAAGCGTCTAATTGGGAGGACAAGACATTGTCGGCACCTCGACCGCTAATAAAGCACTAACTCAAGATGCGCCCCAAGCATTTCGGCTATTCCAAGCCCGTCATGAGTCAATCCGCGATAGAGAAATGCATGGCCAATTACAAGCGAATTTAATTAAACACATTTGGAGCCACTTCGGTCATCTCGACGAGGGAATTCGGTTTAAATTATGTAATTTCCAGATTTCAATAATGTGATTTTAGGATTTAAATTACGTAATTCTTCTACTTCCAATAATGGAATATTGGTATTTTAATTAAGTAATTTTTCAAATTTCAATTAAAAAAATTGAATTTAAATTATAAAATTGAAAATTATATGAAATATGAAATATGAAAGAAAAAAAAAATAAGAGATTAATAATGTAAGGAAAAGTTAAGGTTCGATCTCTATTGTAAAAGGTAAAATATTAAACAAAATTATTATGAAATCTATAAATAATATTAAAAAAAAAGTTAAAGGTGGAGTCTACGTTGCTGATGACATATGTAAATCAATTTTCGCTTGCACAATGCATAAACCGTCACGGGTTGGAATCCATTGGAGACCAATTATACTCCTTTTTATTTTACATCACTAATCCTCAAAATAATAGTATTTTATTTTATGTCACCTTCTCCATAAAATAGCTCTAAAAATATTGTAATTCGTTTTTATGATGCTTATATAATGCATTTTCTCATTATTCGATTTTATTTTTGTTGTTATTCCCGGGAAAACATATTGGAATGTTTTCGAAACATTTTTTTCTACATTGATTTTATTTTGCTTTTATTTGATTGCAACTCCTTTTTATACTAAATGAATAATTAAATTTAATATGTAAATCAATAATAAAAATTTGAACTTATAACAAATTTAGTTAATTTTTAAAATAGTAAGTCATTATAGGATAATTTCATGATTAATTTCCTAATTATAACGTATAGTATGTCAAATAACTCATACTTGTGACCACCCTATGCCCAATCATCATCGCTCAAATGTACATCCAATAAGAATATAAGACAATTGATAATAAAGTTCAATTTAATTGTCCTGCTAGGAGGAAATTCAAAATGCGACAAAATCATTTGGCCAGCTAGGGTGTCATGAGTGGGCGTGCAAGTCAATAAATATACGAATTCCAAGTACATGTTAAATTGACCGAAAAACAATTTGCAGTGTCGGAAAATTCGTCGCCGAAATCGTCTTCACGGGCAACTTACCGACTGTGTAGATAAATTATGCCAGTTACCCGACGACTCGCAACTAGTGGAAGTTTAAAAATATTCGATGAGTATTTGTATGGGACGAGAATGTTTGAAGCGATTTTGTAAAGATATTTGAGATGCATTCGACCAAAAATACTTGAAGTGGTAGACAATCCAAGACTATCAGTACTAGCTCAATAAGCATGAGGCAGGACACGGTTTTCCTGCATGCTTGGCAGCATCGACTGCATGTATTGGAAGTGAAAAAAATGTCCATCGGCATGAAGAGAGCAATGTACCAGCAGTCGTGGATTTGGCATGCGTTCTTTGGTGTCGTCGGATCAAACAACGAAATCAACGGCTGAATCACTTGGACGTCTTCAACGACGTGTTAGCCGGTAAAACCCCCACCATAAGCTTCACATCCAATGAACGTCAGTATGAAATGGACTATTATCTCGCGGACGACATCTATCACAGGTGGCCGGCTTTCATCAAGACCTTTTCGTGTCCAACTATCCCAAGAAGAGTCTGTTTCGCGCAAAAGCAAGAGTCGGCGAGAAAAGACGTGAAACGCGCAGTCGACGTGCTCCAAGCACTGTTTGCAATCATCAAAGGTTCGGGCCGTAAGTAGTACAAGAACGTGTTAGCCAAAATCATGTATTCGTGTATCATATTACACAATATGATTATCGAAGACGAAGGAGCCAACGCTACTAATTGGACTAACGAAGACAAGACTGGTTCCCCCACTACAAACGACGCCCTAATTCAAAGTGTGCATCCGAACTTCCGAACTTACGCATCTCGCTGTGAGTCGACACACGATATAGACTAATATGGTCGACTCCAACATGATCTAGTTGAAGAAATTTGGGCTTGCTTTAGTCCCCTCAATGAGTAATTTTAAATTATATAATTTTTTTATTTCAATTATATAATCTTAAATTGTTTTAATAAAATTAGTAATTTTCATTTATTCATAAATCAATTTAATTTAAATAGTGTAAATGCTCAATTTCTTAATGCTTGAGGGTTATGAGTATTACTTAAAAGCACGTAAATAACGTAAGTGCTCAAGAACTTGATACTCAACATCGTGGATGTTCTTAGTAACGGAACATATTCACCTAAATTATGTATAAAGCTTACAAACACCTATGAAATAAATTTTGAGATGATCTCCATTGAGGTTGTACGTACCATGCAAACATACTGACATTGTCACAATTCATTAATAGAATATTTGTCACTTTCTAGATAAGTTGTAAAAGTATAAATTTCATTCTTTCTAAGTATAATCCTGGTAATTTGTCATTTTTTTTTATCTTTTTTTAGTTACAACTTATACACACGCATTTAAGATAACTTGAACTCTTGATATTTTAGTTGGCAGGAAAATATATTACCATCTAAACTCCGCTTCGTCTAAATACCTACTATTTTAATTTTCATAACATCTTATGTTTTTAATTTCATGTCAAGAGTTCATTTTTAGCGGAATTACCTAAAACATTAGGTTATGCCAGCCCAAATACATTTTTGGATCGGGCCAAAATATCTCAAGTACCATTAAATTATTTCATTTTTCATACTGGATTGGGCCAAAAATATTTCCAAGAAGCAAATACTAACGAATTGGGAGCTGCCTAATCGAGTTCAAACTAACTTTACAAATTTAGTTTATATTAAAAATATTTAACTTTTTAAATATACATATATATTATTTAATCTAAAATAATCTGATATATTCATTATTTTCATACGATAAATAATGTTAGTTGGAGACTTAATACAATTATCCATTTATATTAATTAATTATAGAATAGAAATATATGTTCTATATAAAATCAATAATATTATATTTTTAAGTTAAGTCATTTAAACAACACGAGTTGATTCATTTGGATAATGAACATAATACTATCATGATCAAACTATATTTATTTAGCTAATGAGCATAATAATACCATGCTCAAGCTTGTAACCCTCCGCTTGTTAATTATGGTAAATTGCTTTCAATGAAATTATTTGGGAACAAATGTGATCTTTGTCGTGCTCGATTTTATATTTGGACTTGAGGGATTTCGTAGTTGTGCCCCTAGTTAGAAAAAAAAATTGAAATTTATAGAGGCTTGAGAATTTTGCCTTGGAAATTTTATTTTGGGCCTAACTATAAAAATATGATTTGGGCTTAATTTTTTTTTATTTGAGAGCCCAAATATTCTATTCTTATTTCCTATAAAATTCAGTTATTTTCATAGAATAGAATTCAAGTAAATAGTGTTAGAGTAGGAATAGCACTCTTGTTACGGTTAATAAGTTTCACGTAAATATAAAATAAGATAACACATGCATCAAGAAAATGGAGAAGATTTCATAGAGAATATAAAGGTTAAATGGGAGCAGAGAGAAAGTTTGTTGGTTTCAAAAATTATTTAAATTATTTTTCGTCCAGAAGGCAAAAACGAAATATATGTAGGGATTTGTATTTTTTTTTTCTGAAAAAGATGTAGGCTGGGAGAATTTGATATTTCAGCACCAAAACTTGGCTATTTGTTTGAATTGAGTTTTCATTTTACTTAGTAGTGTGTTTAGATATTTAATTGGAAGTTAAATGCAAAAGTTGGTTTCACTAAAACTTGGTGTAATTTGTTTTATTTGAAATTCTTGGGTTTGGATTATCGATATTATTTTAATTGGGCTAAATAGCTAAAATGTGGTGTGGCAGTAGATTATATATATACATACATTTCCACTAACTAAATTGGGTTCGTGTTCAATAATGGATTTTTATTACGAATAAAATAAAATACTTTACTATTTAATTTCAAATGGCTGATTACTGCAATGCCTAAAGTTTTTCTTTAACTGGATTGAATTAGTTGTGATGTCAGATTGCAGACTTACGATTAATCCATTCGATGTAGCTAATTTATCTTTAATAGTTTAATAACTAAAGTTTTTAGAAAATGTAACTTTGGTCTCAATTGGAATGATTTTCGAAAATGGCTCTTTAATTTTGTAAAAATATCTAGTTTTGTCTAAAGGAGTTTAATTAAGATTCTGCTTGGGCCCTTATGAGGTAATTATATTTATTGGACTAGGGGCAGTGCAATTATGATCTTTTCTCAGAGTTGATATGATTTGATTTGATTTTGAAATCTTATGCTGGACAATAAGGCATGCAAACGTATATTATTATGCTACCTGAATTAAACTTATTTGAGAAAAAATTATGAAATGTATTTTTTGGCCTTTTCATATATATATTAATTTAATTATTTAACTTAATAAACTAAACTATTGATTTATTAATTAATGACAATATTAGTTGAATAAATTAACCAAGTAAAAAGCTTTGAGGATTAATTACATTCCAGATTTCATTTGAAAATGTATTTTTCATGTCCAATTCGTATATCGTAGTTGCATGGTGAATACGAAATTACCGGAATTTGAATAATGTGTATGTGCAATTGATTACAGACGGATTATGACATTATCTTGTGCATAGTCGATGTAATGTTTTGTCTTACATCCGTGAGACATGGATGTTTATTCTATGCATGTATAGCAAGATTGTGTATGCTATGTCTGCGTGGCATTAATATTTCTCTCATGTATGTGTGGCATGGATGTTTATTTTATGTCTATGTAGCAAGAATGTTTATTGCATGTAGCAGAGCAGTCTGTATATCATTTTTCCTGTAATCCATCCATCCATACACATTTGGACTAAAAATAATATTCCATATTGTCATCACTGAGTATGTTTTTGAGCTCACCCTCTTTCTATAAAATGCTTCAGGTTAGTGAACTCGGCCAAGTGGGTGAACTGTGACTTCTTTTGCACTACTTATTTGTTTTGAAGCTTTTTCATTATTTTCAATTGCTTAGTCCAACTTTGATGTCATATGTTGGTATTTCGAGTTTTGTTTTAAACGCCAAACTCATTTTACTTCATGAAACCTTTCATGATTTAGTTAGCATTTAAGGGTGCCTTTGTAGTTTTCTTTATATGTTCTTTATGAGTTCAGTTCTAAGTAAAAGTATAAGTAGGTAGAAGCTACCTACTTTTTCGTGTTTCCGCTTGAACTTTAAGGAAGATTTGTATATTTAAAATTAAGTAATTAAGGTGTTATATTTAAAATATAGGGATTAGCGGTAGCTTATGATCTCTAACTTTGGTATTTTTGATTCATGATTCATAAAATACTATTCACCATATTCTATGCACATTAACCAATACCATTATAAATGACAACATAAACAATGAAAAACATCATTTGAAAATTTGGGGACCTCTATAGATTAACACATAATCTTGGCACATAGATGTTATCATGTTAAGTAATAATAATAATAATAATATATCCATGTTGCAATCTGCAAATAGATACTTGTCCTATTTATAGAGATAGACCCCTCAGCAGCAAACAACCACTAAAAACTACAAACTCAAAAAAGAATTGAGCATCCCATCATTTTTTACCATATGGAGTAGAGAGACAGACAGAGAGAGAGAGGAGAGAGATGGGAACAAAAACCAAAAGCTGCCTCAAAATCTTCACCATCATCATCCATTGACATGAATCTTGAAGCAACGTGTCCCAGCACCATTACCGTCAGTGTTCGAGCTCACCAGAAAACAAGTGCTGAGAAGGCGAGGACCACAGAGAAGCAGAGGAAGACGGGGTTGGAGAGCCGGATCCCTGCATCACTCAGGTCGGTGTTGGAGTTCATTCCTGACGGGCCTAAACTGGGGTTTCCACCTAGTACACCGGTGTTGGGATTTGTCATGACCGGGGAGTTGCCGGTTGTCCCGGAGACCGGAGTCGTTGTCCCCGGAGTGCCCGGAGTCCCCGGAGTCCCCGGAGTGGCGGTTGTGGGGGTGGTGGAGGCACTGCACAAATTAACAAGGGGTGTGCCATGATAAGTTAATATTTGTTTGCAGACGCCAAATCATGATGTTACTTATGACAAGTGATAATATTTCAAGTTTAAAAAACTGGACAAAACATTTTCTGACAATATCTACTTCAAAATAATTTGATGGTGCAAGGAAAACTAATTTTAATCCTAATACCATACTATAGATCATCTTAAAGGGCCATCTTTTATAAAATAGCTCAATGTAAGTTGAGTAAAATATGTTCTCTCTCTTTCACATGTTCTCTCTTTCATATCACTTCCCTTAACGTAGTTGCATTTCATCCTATGCACAGTGTACTAAACTGGATGTAGAATCCACCACAAGTTTGCAGCTCATGAGAAATTCATGATTAACAAACTTATGGTGAATACTATTATCTGATGTACTGCACTGATTATAGTATGGTAAAGCTCTCCTAAACCCTTGAACCAGAAGAGTTGCACCTAGTGTATTTTCACCACAAATTCATGCACATCTACATGCCATGGTGAATTATATATATGATTTAAAATATACGAGGTGCATTGCACTCGATGACATATGAATCCATTCATCTCGTTCTTGATATTGCATTATTCATAGGATGGATAAAGAACGAAACGGGAGCAGTTTTGGCATTGTAAAGGTGTCGTATATTCTACACACTGTGCATTCTATCAGGCGTGGCATCCACCACATATCTACACGTGATCACAGGGATGCACATATGGTTGTGATCATGTGCAAAATGTGTGGGTTGGCGCCATGCCCATGGAATACACCTAGCTGTAGGAATGAATGCTCAATGTTAGGGAACTAAGGACACACCTAACTCCCCCCCAATTTAATATCATGATACAATATATCCTAACCAATTGAGCACACATCACATTTAAATTTTTTTCTCAGAAAGGAAAAATATGCATTGATGGTTGTGTAATAGTGTAAGCAATTACTGCCATAAATTCTACAGTCCGTAGAGTCCTGTGGCTTTCTTATGTGTACAGAAATTTGGGCAAACTTGTTCTACCCTATTAATCTTGGAATATCCACCACAACTTTTTGACTAAAGGAGTAAAAAGTGTGATGAAAAAAGTGAAAAACTAAAGCTTTGGATGCTCTACCATTTGCCAATCATTATATTTGGAACATCTTTTAAAGATTGTTCGGTATGTGGTATAATATGCATATTTGATCCCACTTCAGAAAAAAAGAGAAAAAGAAAGAAAGAAATTAACTAGACAGTCTCCTAAATAGATGGTCGTGCAATTATCACGACCATGTAAGTGAAAGATGAATTTTTTATTTAATATGAATATCAAACTCGAATTTCGGCTGCAAAATTTGTATATTCCAAACACAAAATCTCTGCATTTGATAATCACTAAGGGAAAGGAATCTTCAATGGTCCAAAAAGGCCATTCTTTATGAAGAATATTTGACCTTTTGGAGATGCCCTTCTAACTCAAAACAAGAATCTAAGACAAAAACTTATAAAGCAACCTCCACCTCAATCGAGGAGTCGGGATTCGCTGCACCGTTTCTTAGCGTGCATACACCAAAAATGGGCAGCTAAAAGTGCCTTCACCAAGCCTAGATTAACTAGCATGTTATTTGCAAGTGCACAAACACTCGAAGAAAAGGGCAAAGTGTGAGGACAAAAAGGGAAAATCAAGTTGCATTTAAAGTCGCAAAATTTTAAATGCTCAACGTAAAGCTGCATTATTATGCAGTTCAAATTGGATTCCAATGCAGCATAAAATGACAAGAATAGACAGAAAGAGCTATAATGACCGTTGGTAGATGTATGCTTTTTAGTGAAAAAGGACTGGACATAAAGTAGGAAATTTTGAAATGAGGGTGGGTCCCAAACAACTGGAGGGCAAAATCGGGATTTCACACCCCACGACAGCGACAAGATTTCAGACAATGCATTGAACTGTCATATTTTCACACACATAACTATATATTCGTGCTTAATTTCAAGATTTAAAAAGAAAATTCTACAGACAGTTATATACTATATAAATAAAGTTAATGAAAATTACCTTGCAGTTGCAGGATATGAACAACCAGATATGCCTGTAAAAATCCACAAGTAAAAAGACAAAAATTCTGGATTAATAATTTTTTTCCCAATAATCACAAAGCAGATCTACTGGTTCATTGTATGTAACCCATGCTACATTTTGATTCACATGCTGCTCATAATCATATTCATATTTTTATTTTTATGTATAAATGATTGGCAGATACTGCACCCAATGAAGTTAACCGAAATATAGCATCTTTTACAATATACAAAAAAAGTAATTTTTTTTAATTTACAAATTCTCACACATGTACGTATAGATGACTAGAACTTCAGATCTATTTTATTCTATTAATCGATATCATAAAAATTGATTAAGGAATGTTTAACATAAAAAATTAAAGAAAAAAAAGGAAAACTCACTAGGGTCGGAGGAGGAGACGATGGCGGCGCCGCTAAAGTCGCAGGCGGTGGCTTGTTGGCGGTTTTTCTGGAAATAGCTGTTGGCGGCGTAGCTGCAGTGAGCCCTAACGGTGTTGGGTTGGAAACAGGGTCCGTTTTGATGGATTGGGTTGCAGTCCGCCCCGGCTCCGCATGCGTAGTCTAGAGCTTTCTGCAGCACTTGATCACTTAACCCGTCCTTGCACACGCACCATGAAGCGCCTAAATCAAATTAAAATAATTTCATTTTTAATTATGAAGCCAAGAGGGATAACGCACCTAAATAATAAAGTACATTATTATTTCCAAGATTTAATGTTTTATTAAAAAATCTAATTATGAAATATGAGGGATAACAAACCGCGCCCATGCGGCAGCTACAATATTTGACTAATATTTTTTCTGAGATAAATATTTTACTAATATTAGAGATTGAGAAAATAAGAATTAGCTAAAGTTAAGTTAACAAAATTAGAAAGAAAATAGAAGAAAGGTTTGTAACATTTACAAACATCCCATTTTTTGGCTCTTTGGTCAGAAACAGAAGAAGGTTAAAGATTAGGAAAATAAATAAAAATTAATTTATAACAAGAGAAAAATACAAGATAATCAAAATTAAAAGGTAAATGTACGAAGAACGACTTATATTTCTGAGGATTGAGGAATTATGAGCTACTATTAATTAAACCTCTTTTGGTATACCCCAAGATTTGCAGCTTTTCGTTCGAAAAAAAAAAAGTTGTTAAATATATAGCTTACTGGAGTGGCCAGCCATGGCCAGAAGGAGAGCCATAAGCACCAAAGCAGCCATTAATTAACACAATGTAATTGAATTCGAGATGAAGAAGAAGAAGAGAATGGTGGGAGTGAAGTAGAGCTGCAAGTGAGAGAGAGAGAGAGAGAGAGAGGAGAGAGAGTGAGAAAGAGGATTATTAATTGGTGAATGTTTTTATGAGAGAGAGAGAGAGAGGGAGGAAAAGCGATTGGGAGAATGCAGATGTGGGGAAGAAGGTGGCCCAGCCTGGTGCTAGTGGTAGTGGGTACTGGTGTCGCCTTCTCCGATTTAATTTACTTTTTTTCTCGTCTTTTTTTTGGGAGCGCCTTGAGCTCTGTGTGTATCCTTTTTACCTTGTCTCTGTTTTTGTGGTGCGCCTTTTCACGAATTACAGCAGTTGAACTCTTCGAGAGTTTTTTTTTTTTTTTTTTTTTACATTTACACATATTTTCATCATTTTTTCTCTTCATTTATTTATAGACTCTATATCACATTTTACTTAAATCATTATTTACAAAATAATATTCACAGTTCTATTCATTCATCATCTACTTACTTGTACTATTTATAGATATCATTTCTTATTTTTTATTTATTTCTTAATTCATATATTTAGTATATAAATTAAAATTAAAATTTAATTAATTATATAAATTTTATTAAAAATAAAAATAATTAAATCCTTAAGTTACATAATTAAAATTAAAAATTATATAATTAAAATCCTAAAATTATATGGTAACATATCCAAATCATTTTGGAGATTGTAGATCATTCTCCTGTGTATCTCCAATTATTGCTAGGGGTGATAATTCGGATTTCGGTTCGGATTTTTGCCTAATCCGAACCGATCCGAAAATCCGAAATATTCTAAAAATTAAATCCGAATGAAATCGAATTATCTGAAAATCCGAATGAACCGAAAATTCGAAATTGCATAAAAAATTAAAAAAAGCTAACGAAAATCCGAAAATTCAAAATTCGAAAATCTGAAAAATCTAAAAATTATAAAATAATTTTTCTAAATTAATACCATAAGGTTGGTAGTATATAAAATATCATGTTTCAAT
>JAYDZE010223638.1:0-20364 GCA_034509125.1 Monilaria moniliformis
ATTCATGTCTTGTGCCACTATCCAAAAACAACAGCTTTTCTTTTTCTGTGTTTGTGGCCCAAACTTACTTGTTCAGACAGTCATACTACTACACTTGGTCGACTTTTTATTGGAATTTCATTATTTGTTATTTTTGGAGAGAGTAAAATGCAACTTTTTTCCTATCTCATTAATTAAATTTTGGTGTAAAATTAAATTTGCGTCTTTCATAAGGAACGGATAAGTAACTTATCAAGTGCTATATATATGCAAGCAAAATTGAAATAAACCCAAAAAATGGTGTGCGTCAAAATGAATACTTCTTAATAACGTATTTTACTTTCTCTGTATACTCCAATTGATTCTATTGCTACGACTAAATATTTTGATTATTATTTGTTTTGGTTGTTTTTTCCTATCTTTCGGCTACAATCATTAAATATATATATAATACGAGTGATGGAAGTACGGCGGTTAATTACACAATTCTTAATGTTATTTTGTTTAGGAAAAGTTTTAATGGACAACTTGATCTTACATAACTTGATTTGACTTGGATTCCCCCTCCCATCTCTCTTCATCTCTATCTTTTCATCACTATTGCCCATATAAAAACATAAAACCAAAAAAAAAACAAATAATATTACATAAAAGTCACACCATTTGCAATTTTCCACACCAACTCATAAAGTTATTCACATGCATCTCAAAATTTTCCCAAAAATTCCCACGTCATGTACGACCACACCATTAATACAACAAAATATTAAAATAAAATGAGGGACATATTTCGTAATTCGAATTTTATCTTAAAGTCCTCCGAGGACATCCAAACAGTACAAACACCACTGTTCACCTTCTTCTAATTTTTTTTATGCAATGAAATACAAAGATTACCATAAAAAGAAAAGTTAAGCTTACATATGATCCAATACATGTAAAACCACTCAATTACGATCCAAGCACCATCAATCGGTCAGATTAAGAATTACTACTTGATGTCCTAGACCTACAATACACAGCCAAATGTACATATAATTATTAATTAAAATGAAAAATATATGAGTATGGGGGCCAGCCTCACTCAATTGGATAGAGCATGCATCACTAAATATTTCAATTATTTTATGATATGGGTTAGTTACATAAGATATTAATTGGCTTGCTTTCATATTTTAGTAGAGAGGTGTTTGTGTACGTAGATTAAAACAGCACAAATGGCGCAGTCAAATTACATGAAAAATGATAGCTGCCGCTGTACCAATTTTAGATATAGTGGGACTACTACTTTTTTTTTTTTTTTTAGATAACAAAAAAGGCTCAAACCCCCAAGACCAGGAGGTGAGCAGTAAACAGAGTAGTTTAACAGCAAAACAGCAAAGACCGACTCCCCCCACCCAAAAAAAAAACTGCATCAGCAAGGCACATACGTCTTCTCGTCTAAACAGCCAAACAAACCAAAAAAACAAAAACACCAAAGGGCACCGCTACATGGCACACAAGACAATTCGGCCCGGCCAAAAACCCACCCATGAAAATAGAGAAAAAAAGCCCAACAGAGAAAGCAAATAATACTCTCAAGCAATTACCTTCCTTCCTCGAATACATTGTGTCGGCCCCTTCCATTTCCTGACATCCTTCCATTTTTCGAGGATCATCTACGAGCTGTAGGGGAATTGAGGGCTACTACTACTTATCTGATATGGTTGCATGTGTCATCATGTATGACAAGTGAATTTAACTACATGGCTTGGGTTAACATTATTCAAGTTTCATATTTCTTTAAAATGAAAAACAAAAAGATTACTATAATTCTCTCTCTACAGATCCAAAAAAACAAATACTGTTTGTACAAAAATCTAAAGAAAAGAAGAAAATAAATCATTAGAGTTTTGTTTGAGTGACAAAATTTGTCATTAAGAAATTGAAAATTTCATTAGAATATTTTTTTGTTTAGACAAAATAAAATCAAAGGAAGATGGAGATAAATCACAAAACAAAATTCAATGTTGAGAGTGGGATTTGAACCCACGCCCTTTCGGACCAGAACCTTAATCTGGCGCCTTAGACCAACTCGGCCATCTCAACTACATTGCTTACAGCGATTACGTTTTTTATTAACTAGTTGACGTCATTTAGTTTTTGATTTAAAATCGACTGTAGATGTTTCTAGAAGTAGACCAAACTCCTTGGAACATGTGGTGCAGAAATAATTACCAATGAGTCTAATTTGACAACACACTATTAAGTGGAAAAGGAATAAAACAAGAGAAAAAACATAGAACAAGTATGTAATTAAAGAAATTGAATGCTACATATTAAACATATAATATTTCTATGACATGCGAATATCTTGTTTGGTATAGAACACACGGTCTTTTATAAAACAAAAACATGAAACTATTATACGTAATACAAATCGTAATTATAACAAATATCAATTATATTTAGCTTTAAACCATCGTACCATATAAAATATGACATATTGCATATATTTTAATACATCGTACAACAAATATAAATTATAATTAAATAAAGATAAAAGCATTTTTTAAGCTAAAAATAAAACTATAAAAAATTGATAAAGTTAATCGACATAAACCTCTAATGTATTTTGTGATTTAGTAATATTAATTGGAACTCAAAAACTGAATAAATCATCCAAAGTTCACCCACAATAGCAGGAAATCTTGTTACATATAATCTTGGTTAGTAGGTAAGTTGGGCTTACAGATTTTAATTAAACCAGCCAATTATAAGGTCCAAAGATGGATGAAAGGTATGGTCCAATTCTATTTCCATCTGACAAAGTGCTCTTTTCCATGCAAAATTTGGATTGAATTTCTATCAAACATCTGCAAAATACACATAACATCTCAAAATTATTTTATTTTTTTCAAGTAATTAATTTAAAATAAGAGTATTTGATCAAAGTGAGATTTTAAATTTATTTCACTTAATAAATAATCAAAAGAAATATGAACACAACTAGAAAAACACAAAAAAATGAAATAGTGACAAGAGAAACTCGCTGTTGATAATTAAAAAAATATTATTAGTCTATTCTCTTTTTTTATTTTATATAATTTTATTAACAACATGTTGCTAAGAAAATTGCTACTTTGTTTTTTAAAAATTTAAACTTTATTTTGGTTAGCTATTAGCCTATTACTAAGTTAAGTTAGCTTTTCAGATTAATAAATCTGAAATATTACTTACAAGTTGTTACAGTCTAAATTTTTAAGTTAACATATATTTTATTATGTTAGATGTCAATTCAATTAATAAATTACATTTCATTCTAATTTTATATTATTAAAAAGTTTATACATAATAATTTTATTTAGTTATAAAGTATTTTTACATAATAATTTTATTTAGTTATAAAGTATTTTCTATTTCTATTACGAATAAAATTAGGTATTTTTCTCTGTTTACGGTATAAAAAAGTTCAGATGATGGACTCATTATATGCTTGACAACAGATATACTTTTTATGAATTGGTAAATTTGTACTCTTAGGTGAAATAATAATCAATCATACCATATTTTTTTTCAAAAGTAGTAATTAGGTGATAATAACTCGTGGCCAAGAAACAAGAAATCATCACCTCCACAATGTTCATATATTCTGGTAATCGAACTCGAACCCCTGATCTATTGGTTGGAGTAGAAGCGTCTTACCAACTAAGCTGTGCTTAATCGTCAATCAACAACACATGAGTTACTATTAAATATCTTACAATGTATATGGATGCATTCTTTTTCTTTTTCTTTTCTTTTTTTGTGTGTAATGTGTTTTGGTTTGAGAATCATGGGTGTCCTGTGAGAGACAGGTAAAATCTTGTACTAACCCATGTGCTCCATCCATATATCTATCTCCACTAGAATTATTTATTTACCTTTTCCCCTCAACCACTCAAGTATATATCATCACTGTAATATCAATGTCAAAGAATCTAAGACTCCCTTTGCAAATGAGCATAGCACACACATTCAATAGTTGAAATATTGTCCCTTTGCCCACATTTCCCGACAAATTTGTACATCATATGCCTCACCGATTATTGATATTCGATTTATAATGCATTATTATGGATTCTTTAATTTGGACCTCCAAAGTTTAAAATTTTAGGTGTAAAACTTCCTCAATCTAGATATACTACGTGTCAATGTGTGTTGGTGTGTTTAACCAATATTTCTTTGATAAGTGGAACGTCAGTTTTAATGTATATCTGAATGTGGGCTACCGCATGATGAGATGTAGCTACACGACTGCACATCATCCTTCTTTGTCGCGTCGAATTCATGCTCGAATGAAATGGACTTAAAACATAATAGTTATTAGGGTTTAACTTAATAACCCATTAACTAATTAAGTTGGGACACATTAATGAATAGAACTAATAAATTAATTCTTACACCCTTTGCATGAAATTTTGTACAAAAATTGTCATTTTGAGTCGGTTATCCGAAAAAAGAGTTTAGTGTCCCCAATCGAACGAGATTTGAAAAAATTGGAAATCAAACCACAATCAAGAATTTCAAGCGGTCCACAAATTTAAGCTGCTCTGATACTAAAAGCTCAGTACGCCGCTGGCGCACTACTCCGGACTGTTATCTGTATCTCGCTATTCTGCGCCATCGTCGTTTCGCTAGTTTGCGCCGGCTGCTCGGTTTTCCGCCGTCGCCTCATCCTTGTATATCTCACATAGATCGACGAATACGTGCCGCCGGAGATCTGCGGGGCGGAGATGTCGAAAGCTCGGGTCTACACCGACGTAAATGTGCTGCGCCCCAGGGAATACTGGGATTACGAAAACCTAACTGTGCAGTGGGGGTAAGCAGTTAATATTTCTGATTTTTGCTGCATCTAATCCCTAATTAACTGTGTTCAACTGTGATAATTGCCTATTTGGAACTGGAGTTATGAATTATGTTATAGTATGATTCATCAGTGATTGCATAGTAGTTGAAGAGATTTAGTGAATCTGAATTGGTAGGAATTTGTAATTTCTGAATATGTTTTTGTCTTTATAATTTGATTGGTGTATATCTGATTCATGGGGTATTCTTTTTGTCACATATTTGAAGTCGAGTGTACCTAAATTCAATCGTTTCGTTCAATTAAGTTGCTTGGGTAGGAAATGGAAGAATTTGAAAAGAAAATTTGAGAACGGAAGAGTATTGATAGCATTATTGAAGCAAAAAAGAATAATGCAATCAGTGTGTGTCTGTGGCATATCACTCATTCTATACAATATGACTTCTGAGTTGACGAATCTCTCCAGTTAGTTATTAACATAATCTATTATCTATGTTTTGTCCAACTATTTGGTTTGATACAATATCACAAGGTGCTGATTTATGCTTATGCTAACAAAAGCTGCGTCCTTTATCATCTGTGTTTGTAAAGTGAAGTATTAGTGTGACATCAAGCCATTAGCATATTGTTCTCTACTTCTGCAACATTTTGTTAATAATTTAACGTGGAGTTGATGTTCGATGTATCTAAATTAACTTATTTTTTTGTTATACTTTTCAGCGAACAGGATGATTATGAGGTTGTGCGCAAAGTTGGGCGGGGGAAATATAGTGAAGTTTTTGAAGGTATAAATGTCAACAACAATGAGCGATGCATAATCAAGATTCTCAAACCTGTTAAGAAGAAAAAGGTATCTATTTTCAGAGGTTTTTACCCATTTTGGAGCTTTGCGTTAATGAAAAATACAAAGAGAAACTTGATTTGAAAATCTTGCTGCAAAGGCCCTTTGCTTCTGATGTTATGCTAATGCCAACCACTTCTCGAGGTTTTATAGTTGGATATGCAGTTAAAGGCATTTTTCCTGAAGTGACTATAATATTTTGATCTATTGGAATTCAAAAAATTAGCATTGTTGAATTTTCTTATGAACTAATGTCTTTCATGAACGCGAGCAGATCAGTTATTAGTGGATCCGCTAGTCCTTTTTGTATATATTTGTTTTCTACTACTTTGCTTTTGTGCTTTTCTGTCCTTTGGAGATATATAATTATTAAATGAAACAAAGAAAATACTCGGACCTATTGAATGTCATCATGTATTGACTGTTATTCATTTAAAATGCACTTCAGCATATCTTTGCAAAGTATATTTTGTAATTTTATCTTTTGCGGTTTACGTGCAGATCAAGAGAGAGATCAAAATACTACAGAACCTGCGTGGGGGACCAAATGTTGTCAAGCTCTTAGACATTGTCAGAGATCAACACTCAAAAACTCCTAGCTTGATATTCGAATTTGTGAATAGTACGGATTTTAAAGTTTTGTACCCTACATTGACAGATTATGACATACGGTACTACATATATGAGCTCCTCAAGGTGAGAAAAAATCTTATTTATGCTCTTAAATATGGTTATGGATGTTTCTCCTGCTTGATATCTATCTATTTTCACCCCGAAAAACTTATACCCAAACTGCAGCCAGCTGCTTTTCTTTTAAAAAGCCTTATGGTGGGGCACTGTAGAGCTCTGTTATGGCTTTCCATGGATAAGAGAAAAATAAAGTTCTTAGCTGATCCTATTCAACAGCGAAACAGAGGAGGAAAACAATGAAGCCTTTCACTTTGATACATTCCCTTGAGTACACAAGTTAGTTGGTAGAAGTAGTTGAATAAATGGACTCATGAATGAACCCAAGAGAGCATAGTTCACCCTTTTATGGTAAATTGGTAATAGATACCTTTGATAGCTGAAAAACGGAATGGTCTAAAGCACAAACATATCCGAACTTGTTGGTTACAATACAGGGAAAGAACTATCTGTTCCATTTTCACAAAGTGATTTACTAGTACAATTATCGAAGATTATATGTCAACAGTTTGAAAGTTTTAGATGTTGTTACTTATTCATTTCCTTATATATTATTAATATTTCATGATAAACTTTCTTTGTAGTTCAAAGAGTAAATATCTGTATTCTCTTGCAGGCACTAGATTATTGTCACTCACAGGGAATAATGCACAGAGATGTAAAACCCCATAATGTAATGATCGACCATGAGTTGCGTAAACTTCGCCTGATTGATTGGGGCCTTGCTGAGTTCTATCACCCTGGAAAGGAATATAATGTCCGTGTTGCTTCAAGGTAATATAGATAAAAAAGATTTTAGATAAGGAATGCTTTGTTTCTTAAACACATAAGTGTAGTTGCCATTGCTTATGTTCACTTGGAAATTGTCTTATGTTCTAGTATGTTATTTATGGACCTCTCGTTTATGGTTATTCTGACCTATGGTTTACTTACTTGTCTGATACCGAATTAGACAAAGTTGTGTATCTTAGATACAGATATTCTGGCAAACACCACAAACTCTTGAGACATCTTCGTCAGTTTGCTGTTTGTTTTCATGTATTGATACCGGAACTTCAGATGTCAAGATAACCTGTCCACGTCTTATTCTTCAGTTGGTTCTTTCAGGGAATTTCGTTAACTTGTTGAAGTTGCATAGTTCTATCATTGATGTTATCTCCTGATTTAATTTTAGGCTTAAGCTAAAAAAAAGAATGCGTGCGCACGTGTGTGCACTGCACTCAGCAAACTCGTGCATTTACATTTGTGTTAGTCATGTTAGATATCGTCCATTCCCGCTGGGTGTACAGATACCTTTTTAAGTCCTTTTTATGCATGGGTAGCTTTGTAAAGAAAGAAAAAAACTCTATGAGGTTCTACAGTTCTAGGTTGATTTAGAATCACTTTGACCTCATGAATTATCCTTTATTGGTTGACAACATACTTGAGATTGGACATATGTTGTAAATCTTTTCATCATAAAGTGGATCAACGAATTAGTTCCTTCTCCTCATTCCCTTTCAAGTAGGCCACCCATTTATGTCAGGTTTAATGTATTTAACTTTGTAAACTTATGCTTGTTGTAAAATTTCTCACATATCAGATACTTCAAGGGTCCAGAACTTCTTGTTGATTTGCAAGATTATGACTATTCTTTGGATATGTGGAGCCTGGGTTGCATGTTTGCCGGAATGGTGAGAAACCTGATGGTGTCACTATTCTTGTACTCCCATGGATTTGCCTTCAATAATTTGACCTTTTTTATTTTTTATTTTCTCACTTTTTTGTGTGTGTTGCAAACTTAGATTTTCCGCAAGGAACCTTTCTTTTATGGACATGATAACCAGGATCAACTCGTGAAAATTGCCAAGGTAATAAAATACTTACCAACTCTGAGTTTATGTATTTTCTAGTGTGTACCTCAAATCACAAAGGTTTTAAGGCCTTTTATTGTGTTAGATGTTGCTACAGATTGCAATTGTATTTGCAGTTAGGATGAATTCACTTTTGGGATTTTTCCATCCCTTTGTAATGCATAATCGTTTTGCAATAAATCTGTTACTATTCAAGGAAAAAAATCTTCTGTTAAAATTTTAAAAAAAATGTAGATACCCAAAATTGGATAGGTTTCAGACAAAAGATGAGTTCCAAACAGATGTAGACATCCAAGTACACACCCTACAAATAAACTGATTTAGCTATCTGAGACATTTGCATCCAGTGGTAATTATAGTGGCAGAATGGGTGTTCAGACCATCAATGTCTAGAATTGTAAAAAAGCAAATTTATAAATATGGCTTGTCTACATTGTATTCTGTCATTAAAATGTCAATGGACATGCGTGCCGCTCATCTTCATAACAATGTATTTGATATTAGATTATTCTTTCAGGTGCTTGGAACTGATGAGTTGAATGCCTATCTGCATAAATACCATCTGGAGCTTGATCCTCAACTTGAAGCTCTTGTTGGAAGGTATGCTGTAAACAGTGATAAACTCTTTTAACATAGTTGCAAGCTTGCTGAAAAGACTACCAAATAATTATGAAGTTAGGTAGAAACCACTTTTGATGGTTCGTCTTGGTGTTAGTTTTTCATGATCTGGTGCAACTATCATAAAGTTGGCTCCCTTTCATTTGACAGGCACAGCAGGAAACCTTGGTCGAAATTCATCAACTCCGATAATCAGCATCTTGTGTCACCAGAGGTCATGACTACATTGTTTTATTTCAATGGTTCTCCTATATTGACTGTATCAGCCTGGTTTAGTGTTTGAAAATTCATCTATCTGTAGCAGGCTATAGATTTCCTCGACAAACTCCTGCGCTACGATCATCGAGATAGGCTCACTGCCAGAGAGGCCATGGTAATCTATTCTTCTCCGAGGATATTCTTGTTTCACTCTTCAACTTTCTCAATGCTTTTACTCGAGTGCTAATTAGTTTTTTCGTCGTGTGTTCATAGGCCCACCCCTATTTCTCGCAAGTGAGGGCAGCAGAGAATAGCCGCACGCGTACCCAGTCATGAATGCAGAGATAATCTCTTGTAATTTAACATACAGATTAATTGGGTTAGACTTCCAAAATTGCGTTTGTATAATTTCTGGACCTGTGTTTTAATCTTAAGCATGCATTAATATATCATTAGAGTATGCTTCTCTTTCTGTACAATAACTCGAGCATAATTCATACAGTTTTGTGTTATATTTAAAGCTTGCCATTTTCTTTAAATAAATGGTTGCCTGCCCAATTTCCTCTTCATTTCATTGTACATTTCTCAATTGTATTGTTATTAACCATATTACCATCATTTTTATTCTTATTGTCATTATCCTCATCATTATTAATTCTTGTTCTGATAGAAAGCAATCAGCCCTTTTGTTGCTTATTATTACAGTGAGAACATTACTGAATTGGTTTAACATGATATACATATAAAGTACATTTTTTATTTGTTAGACCTACTTCATACAATAAACTCTTGAACACCATTACCAAATGCACAACTTGAAATCTGGATTAACCATTAAAAACTAAAACCACAAAGCCAATTTTGCCAGAATAGATTTACCAAGAGAGGGATAGCACAAGAGTGCTTGGGTTAGAAGTTCAACAAACATCACAATCGAGCTATGTCTGCCAAAGTACATAGAGAAGCACATTCCAATGACTCATCTCAACATTTAACAAGGGCTGAAACATGAAATGCTCACAATACACGCTTCTTTAAGCGTGAGTTTTTTGCGATTCACAAGTGAAATCACTTCTTCAGATGAGGGAAGCAGGTCGTCACATCGGCTTTGGGATGCTTTGCTTCAGCATGTTCCCTGCACTTCACCTCTGATGTAGTGCACATGAATGTCTGCATGCACACCTTGCACTGCACCAATCATCCAACAAAAATTAATTGGAATAACCAGCGAGTCATCATGTAAAATGGTTCATTGGAATTCCTGAAAGAAGAAAAAGCAATTCCCTCGGGCAGGAAGTCCTGCTTTTTATTTCCAAATAGAGCAGACAATCGTATTGGTTTTCCAAAGCCAAAAGCTATATTTTTCATAAATATTTGAAGTAGATAAAGCAATTAAGTATAACCTTGGCAACCGAATCCTACTTTCATTATATGCCTTCACCACCTCAAATGTAGATCCTCTCCTGGTTTTAGCTTAATCTTGGTTGCATTACTATGATAGGACACGAAATTGCAAAGTAGTTTGAAAAGGCTCTTCACAGTTGACCATAAAGCCTCTCATCAACAACAATTATATTTAATCACTGACAAATAGTTTTATCTGAATCAAACTTGCAATAATAATCCGTACAGACTTTGAATCATAACTCTTTAGATGTATTAAAACATGATGTATCCTGGTATAAAACAGATGAAGCTGTGTCCGAAAGAGCCTTCCTAAGGGCCATTCATCATTTTGTAAGGTTTGGCCACAGTTTGTCCCACCAAAGTGCATCATTATAAGGTCATTTTTCTCAAGCGTTTCACCTTTGGCCACAAGATCCTCGACTTACATAGTGTTTCTTTATGCAAATACAGGACTTGCTAGTTCCTTTGACCAAAACAAAATGAGATAACCCAGAAAGCTGGAGATGTAAAGAAAAGCTATAACAAGCCATGCGGCAACCAACTTCAGCGAAGAACATTACAACACAAACAAAATAAACACAGTTCTAATATGGGGACTAACTAGAAGAAGTATTTACCCTCCTTCTAGGATGAGATAGAGAAATGTCCTTGAGATCACATTGGGAAGAAAAAAGAAGACAAAAAGAAAGAGACAAAACAGAGGACCTGCTATGGACAAATAGAGCAACATAGGTAAAAGGAGACTGAATGGAGAAGTAAAGGGCCAATATGATGATGTAAATGATATTTCAGAGCTCAATGCAAACAATCTAGAAGAAATTAGATGCTTGCGAGATGAGAATAAAATCTCAATTAGATTAAATGATGTGCAAACAGAAAGATAAATGCGTGTTTGTGGATTCACCGCGTTAATGAACTTTGCCATCATATAGGTACATCACATTCTCCATAGTAGAGCTTAATAATAAATCTTGCGGAAAGGTGAGGCGAAGAGCAAATTACACCATTCAATTTTCTCAAAGCATTCACTGTTCAAAACTCTAATCCTTAGACTACACAGAAGACCAAATGCTAGAGATGCACACAAACGAGTTCTGGTGGAACAACAGACACAGCAACTGAATACAAGTTACCGATGATTAACTAATTATACGATATACTAAAATTATTACTAAAAAAAGACAACATTGTTGTTAGGGGCGCGGGGTGCACCGGGGCGATTAGGCAAAAATCCGGGGCACGGGGTGTTGGGTCGCGCGCCCGACTAATCGGGGCACACTACTGTTGTAGCAGATGTTTAAATGGGGATAAATGCATGTATAAATGCAGAGTTGTAAATACATAGGTATAAAAGTATAAGCATAAATGCAGATTTATAAATGTTCAAGTATAAATGCATAGGTATCAATACAGATGTATAAATGCATAGATATAAATGCATAGGTATACATGAATTTTAGAGTACCCATGCTAACATATTATTGGCGAAAAATAGAGTAAAACATGCATTAATGAACACCTATCTTGTCAACCAATTAGAGACCGAGAGAGAGAGAGAGATTTTGGGAGGATAAAATTGTGTCAGCCTCGGCCCAGTGCCCCAGCCGAGCCCCCTGCATTTAGCTCGGCCCAGCCACCTTGGGGCGTCCGCCTTTGCCTCGTGCACCCCCGCCCCAGGCGCACTTTTAACAACAATGTTAAGAAGCCAGCAAAAGGTAACAGCTTGCTGTGGAAGTAATACTTGCAAGTCGCAAGGCACAATGGCCAAGCACTAAGACCCTCCACAGGAAAATAAATCCTACTTAGTCAATGAAGGACCCGCATTTTGTTCAATGCCCTCTCTGAAGTAACAACACAACAAAATAAACCAGAATGAACTTTTTTAAATGCTGATACTTGGAATTGTTGCTATGACTCTCACGTGCATAACCTCCACAATACTTCCAAATAATATTCTTACAAGAGAACCAAAAAGTGCTAAGATGTTTCTAGAGTGAAGGCTGAAATGAAGATGCTTAAGGAATTGGAAACAATAAAGAGTCAGATTGTATCTTATAACAAGTGGTCAACAAACAAAAAGGCAGTGATAATTTCTTAGGGTTGTCCTACTACCATTAGATAGAAAGGCAAATGACCTTGAAATTCAGCAGTCAAAAACCAAAAGCTAATGTTTTATCATGTCATCTGTCATGATGGAAACATAAAATGAAGAAGTTATACAAGATATACACAGACAATAAAATAATAGGTGTAGTCCACCTCATTTCAAGCAGCTTCCTTCAAACTCACAATGCCACTTAACGCCCAAAAATCATCAAATTCAACAATAAATCGTTCTAAATAAATCAAAACTGAATTTCATATCAACAACTTCAATCCATCAGCTCCAGAAAGCTAACAATCCATATTTGAGCTCAATTCATATTTCTAACAAATGGAATACCTGAATGTTCATCGCCTTTTTGTTGGCATCAAGCTGGCTACCTGTAAAGATCGAACAATTCACAAACTCAGCAACAATTCCGAAACGAAAAAGCAAGCAAAAAATTAAGAAAATTTGATGAAGACCTTTTGAGCCTTTGGCTTTCTCTAAGTTCTTCTCACGAGCCATTTTCGCCTTCTGAGCATTACCGCCACCCATTTTTCTCCGTAAAACTTTGCACTTTCGATTTCTGAATTATGTGTAGATCATGAAACCCTAATTAATTGACTCTTCTTTTCCCTTGGGTGGTTGAGAGCGGAGGAGGGCGCCGAGAACAGCAGGGAATCACTTCACGCCAAAATTTTGGGGTTATATAGATGGTTTCTTTGTAATTCTCTTTTTCGTTTTCACCCTCTTTTCTTTTTTTATACGATTTTGACCCCACAATTTTAGCTTAGCGGGAATATACTTGTAGCAATAAATTTATGTTTTTTCGATAATCTTTAACACTTGTACTGATGACTGAGTAAATATTAGTTAACATTGTTCAATACTAAATGATTAGTACTAATAACTATTCAGTAAAAGAAAGATTATCAGTTGGACTAATAACTATCTTGTGCAGAATATGATGGTTACAATTTGCCTAACTAAAATCTTGTTTGAACACAGTCGATATTTTAGTCGGCATTATAAAACCTTTCAGTAGAAAACGTTTATTGAAAGTTTACGCAAAGACTATGCTGTAAAGTGTATACTTGCGCTGAGTAATGATAGTTCAATATCATGTAGTGTAAAGTACCGAACAGTAAAGAACCCAAGTATTTTTACATCATTCGAAGTCAACTGCTCCTACATCCAATGACTGAGAACTTATCATTCAACCCACCAACCCGGATTACAACTTACTTATGGGTGCAAGTAACCAAACACAAAAATTAACCTTATATGTGCTACGACTTGAATTAGCCGATTTTTCTTACTATCAATAGCAATAACCTTGATTCTTTTAGATTTCTTACTCTCCACAAACTTTACAGGGTTTGCTTGAAGGGGTTTGGTTGGTTTTCCAACTATGCATACATTATTCACAAGAATAATATACTAGATTTAGGTTCAGAATATTACAATGGAAATGCCTACCAAACTAAGGGAATGTCAGTTCGATTCCTTAAGATATAATAGAGATTAAACTTGGAGTATTTTTTTCCTCTGAAATTGTTGTTTGATTGCGGGTAAATTTTAGAGCTTGAGAACTTGATTGCTTTTTATCTGTGCAACATTTTGGTAACCTTTAAAGGTTAGAGTTCGTCGAATATTTCTATGCAGGATTTGAATAGTGTCATTGGAAGAAACGTCAATCCAATCCATTCATTTTGCTATTTAAATAATGTCGGTTCGAACTCTGTCACTTTCAACGCCTATAATGTTGTACCACTGCAGCTCTGCAACCTTATACTTCTTCCTTGTCTTCTCTGTCACATGAAGTCGAACACTCAACGTGTATATTGACCCAATGTTTATTCATCAGGTCTGAGCTAGAGTTGACATTACACTCCGTCTTGTTTCAGCATTGAACACTTCATGTGTTTCTTCAGTAGCGACACTTCACATCTCTTAAGTGGCTCCATGCTTCAGTAGTTCTCTTCATGTGCTCATGGCAGTACGCATCTTCTTATTGCCGATCTTCTACTGCTAAGCCTATTTTTAAAAAAATTCACCCTAACATATGAGATCACTAAATTTACAGTAAAATGGTAACCACGAGGTTTTAGTATATAATCAAAACTGATTATTTATTCAGTAACTTTCCCAACAATTTCATCATTTTTTATGCCGAAATCTACCTATTACAAACAGGTACTAGACACATAAAATGGATTACTTTGTAAATTTGGACTCAATATGACAAGGTTTGAGCTCATTGCTCTTCTTCTTAATTTACATTTGGGCAGAGGCCCACTTGCGAGGTTCATTGCACAACAGTCACCTTGAAAAAATATCCACAAGGCAGAATACTCGACCAAAAAGAGTGAAATTAATGACAAAAGAAAGCCATGTGAGTCTATTTTCTCCAGTTAAAAGTTGAGGTTGAAACTCTAGGTTTGCGAAATACCGTTTTGGCATGGGCTATCAAAATAGTAGCAGTAAACTCTAAAAAATATAATTGAAAATCCAAATGAACTTGGATTTAGCTGAAACCTGGACACAAAGGAGACATGTAGGGCTAAAAACAAGGTCGTTTAGTCGGCCAAAGGGACCTCACAACACGCTGTCAAAATAGGGTGCATGTGGCCACGATGAGGCCTCATAGTTTCATCATCGATCCGAAATATACATACCATTATCATACATTGTTGTTAGAATAACGTTTAAAATGTAAATGTTCTATACAACGCAAAAATTGTGGTGAACTTCAACTATTGGCAAAAATTGATGCCAATTATGTTTCCAATTTCAATGGCATCAAAGCTCTTCGTCTTGCTCTTGATCCCTAATCCATTTTGTAGCTACCCATTTCTCGCCTTTGATCACTGGACAGCTCCCGTGGAGAGATGCCTGCCATGAATAGTCACATATCTTGTCATAAGCAATAAACGAAAACATTTTATCGCTGCCGGTATGTAATTAAAAGCAGCTATGTCACCAAGCAAGCTCTTAGCTACCAAAGATGCACGATTCATCCTATGGGGTTTTCGCTCCTCTAATGCACCCTGCACCTCCCATCTCCTCGTTGTCTCTCCCTTCTACTGTCTACTATTGTTATTTCCTATCTCTTCCAATCCAAACCCCTGAACTAAATCAACCATGCCTCATTTTGCGTCTCTTGTCAGCCCATTTCACAATGGAATTTGGTATCAACTGCACTAATTCAATCACTATATTATGTCCATGACCTAGCTATAGTTCTCTCTCTGGTAAACAGAGTTTTGACAACTCAATTTCCCCTTAATGTGCATATATAGGTTTCTGGATTTACACTGAAAACAACTGTAGACCTAGCTATAGTTCCCTCTCCATTAAACAGAACTTTGAAAACTCACCGACTCACTAAAACGATGACAAACTAAGAACTCCGGAAGATACCACGTCAAGTTTTACCTAGATGTTTGTGTTCTTTCATATTTCAACATTTTCCTTCTTAGTGCTATCAATTGAAAAAAAAATGTACTTCAATGATACAAAAGAAAACAAATGCCGAAATTTGTATAGTATAGAAAGAAAGAAGCAAACTTTGAGACATTATAAGGAAGATAACTTGTAGACAGCCACTCACAGGATCAATTGTGCCATTTGGAAACAGGGAGTAGAATAGTAGCCCATCTCCTCTTCGTGGCTTCACTTTAAGACCAAGACATTTCCCAAAATCGTAATTGCTATCCATGTTTTGCCCATTCTGTATATCAAACCATCAAGAAATTGTAAACTACAGCACTTGATTGAGTTGATCCAATGGGAATAAAAAGTTCAGGAACTAGCAAAACGGGTGAAGATAACCTCTAAAGGGAACATGGTTTCACCACCTTCTTCAACATCAGATAAATACAACAGAAAAGAAGCCACCTGAAATATTTTTAAACTAAAGTGAGTTTGTCATTCAACAATAATTACACGTACATAAACTGGTGACATATCTCAACATAAAGCTTTGAAAAGAACTTTAAATCTTTGCTTCACTGAAGGGTCAGATGTTATTCACTGAAATCAAGAGACATGTGTGGTAATAGGGCGCTATGGCTCAGTTTCAGTTTCCTTGCCCTCGTGAAACTAAATGAGAAAAATGAAAGAAAATAAAAGAGAGTGAAAGCAAGAGAGTTTGTGTTTCTCCAGAGCTGCCTAAAATATATTAAATCATTTTCTAATAATTTGATTCATTATCCAGGTTCAATAGCATGATGATACTGGAAGAAGAACTAATAAGATATTACCACAAAAATTCATAGACACCATCTTCATTGATTATTCCACATAATTACAGCTATGTTTCAAAATAATTCGCATTGAACAGCATTACAGAACAGCTAGTACAAATGCTATCTAAAATAAAATATATATTACCCGCTGGCTCTTTTGTGGGCCATATTCAGCTGGATTGAACGCATCATAATGTGATTGGTATCTCTGCCCAATCTCATAACGCAAGACATTGAAGGACTGAAACATGGACATACACAGTATTACAAAGATTATGATACGAAGATGTGATAGAGTAAAGGTGATTGACGAAGAGAAAACAATAGCAACTGACTAGGAATCCTCAAAGAGGCCTACAGTAATACCATCCAGAATTGACAACGATCAAAGACAAACGTAAGCTACCAACTAAGACACTTTAAATAAGCAAAGGCCTAGCACTCAAATGTCCATGCAGCGGGCCTGACTCCAAACCAATAAATAACTAATAAACCCATATACAAAAACTAATAAAATAAATAAAACTAATCAATATTTAACCAACGCACACATCCGTCCCGTGTGTATAGACGACCCACAGACGATTGCTATCGAGATGAACCACTGAGAAAATGAGAAAGCTTAAGCAATCATCTTTTGAATCATTTTGAATTTGAATGGCTATTGCTCAAATAAAAGGAAAAGATGGGGTAGGAAGACCTCTAAATAGTTGATAGGTTACTTAGTTACTTTGTTGCCAAAAACTAATACCAGAGGAAACCTAGGTATCAAAGTGCCATATTATGCACATCAAGCATTCCATGAGTATGGAAAACACAAATTGTACATAATGTCATTATCAAGGTTGTTGTGTGATGACTTTTCAGTGTTCGCACTTTAGGGCATCACATGAATACAGTAGTGCAGCATTGGAATGACTAGGAACTGATATATTTCTGTATCATGAAACTTGCCCATACGGCATCCCAAATTGATCTTTCAAGGAAACCATCTCTAAATATGAAGCAATATCATATCTGTCATCTTATCATCCCAAACAGGCAACCTCTTTGATGGTATTGTTGAAAGATTATTAGTAGTCAATGAACTTTTCAAGCACTATCCTGTTTGAGGGACTCATAGAAGTGGCATAAATGGTGCCACCATTTGTCTGGAGATGATATATAGAACTACTTCAACAATTAACTTGTCCTCTGGTCTAATTATATCATAGGAAGTCTCATCACAAGAAATGATGCAGTAAGCAATCATCCTGTAATCCAGGTCTGTTGCCAGGTATGGAATGATTTTACAGGCAGACATATCATAGTAAATTGTTCTTTATTTCAAAGCAAGTGTGCACATTTGAGCACATCCAACATTTCGTTTAAGTACAGAAAAGAGTTTAAGCTATTTTGTCATACTCTAACTGAGCACCAACTAGAAAAAACAGAGCCAATAGACCAAAAATAGACCAAGTTCCTAAAGTGCAATACCTCTCCATGTTTCCTGGGGATCATTGTTGCTCTAGCAATTTTTTCCTCAATCTGATCCAGGGTTCCACTTTTGTCTTCATATGCACTAATAAACATCCCAGAACTAATAGGAAAGAATTTCAGCATTTCAAATCACATGTTAATAGTCTCGTTATGAAAAGAATCATACAGCAAAACAAAAGAACTAAGATAGGTAAGAGTACATCCATGCTTATAACTCCAGCATTTGACTCAAGACACAATCAGTAATCACCTTGTCCTAATTCCTTTTGTATTATCTGCTGTTTCTCCCTGTCGTAAAGCTAAGGTTGATGGCTTGAGATTTACTTTTGCCATTCTGATAATGTTTTCGCATTGTTTTGCAGTAGCAAAGTTCGGAAAGTATAATGCCCGAGGCTTCCAGCTGAGAATCTACAAAGAAATCAAGGGACAAATACAATTGAGTTAAAATGAATAAAATATTACACCAAAAATGAAAATGAATTGAACTACAGCAATCATATTCCACTTGATGATCTAGCTATAACATGCTAAGATCTGTGATAAAAACAAAATAACAATAACATGCTAAGATCTGCGGTTCACTCCCTATCTACCAAAAACAATGTTTAAGATCTCAGGTTTATTATTTATATTCAACAAAGAAAACTTGAAATAAACAGAAATAGATTAATTAGTATCGTGTCAGTAATCTAATGTAGCCTAGGATCTCCAACCCATGTGTTGCTGCTGTTGCTGTGGGATCAGAAATCACTCAGTTAAGAACTTAAGATCTATTGGAAAGAATGATTGGTGGTTTAATATCATTTCTCCTTACTGTTTAAGTACAAAAATGCGACGTACTTATCTTCTAATGACCTTTCGTGTACACAAACAACTTGTATAGAAACAGGTAACCTGGATAACATTTACATTTCTCAGCAAGATGATATCAGGACCTTCATCAATGAAACCAAGGAAACGAAAAATGAAAAAACCTAAGCTAGTAAGCTGCGAGGACAATCACGAACAAACTGGTAAATATTTGGTTTAGCTTTCCTGTATCATGTCACACATTGTTTTTCTACACAACTATATATCAAATTATTCAGATGTTAAACGTTCCATAACTGAAATTGAATTAAGATACAGAACTCCGGCAGAAATACATACCTGAAAGGGGATCGTCTCCACAGACTCCTCGCCGGAATCTCCATGTGGCAGCCCCTTCAAATCTATCACCTCCTCCACCAATTCCCTCGTCCGCGGCCTCAAATTACTGGTAGGACTCTCCTGCCGTACACATTCATCAAATGATTATCATTTATCAACACTATTCACACACACACACACCGAGCACAACTGTAAAGCAGAATTACGAATAATCCAAAATTCAAAGGGAAAAAAGTTGACGAACCTGCTGAGAGAAGAGAGATGCGCCGAAGAAACCAGCGATGAAGAAGAAGAGGCATAAAAGGAAAATTAAAGGCAGGCCTAGGGTTGTCCAGCTTCCTCCGGAGACTTTGCTTCCTTTGATCTTCATTCTCTCCCACCGCCGATTCCGAAGCGCGATCGGTGGGAAACAATTGTTCTTCAAGCACAATTTAGCTGATTTTGCAGCAGAATTGCGGTGCGTTGGCAGCAAAGACGCCGGTTACGGGGTGCGGTAAAGCGGCGGGAACCGTTTTTCTTCCGTTGAAGTCGTCTCCTTCCTTGCAAATCAGAACTTCATATTTATCAGAACTTCATTTTTATAATTATATTTAGTTAATTGGTGGATTTCAGTTTCAGACATGATTCTTAAATAAAGATGATGGTAGTAAAAAAGAACTTGGCCCCACCGGGATTGACATGGATTGATTCACAGTCCAAAATAAATATGATTACGTCAATTTCATTTTTTGAGTTTACCCCAATTAAAATCATTATAATTTGCTTTTATGATCATAAAAAGAAGAGTCTAATTTTGTGATTTTAGCTTTTTATGACCAATTTAATAATAATTCGAATCATTTTAGGCACTAGATATGGCTGATGGTTTATCAATAATTTACTTCTAATTGATTTTTCTTCATAAATTAAAATTATGGCAAATTGCCAGAAAAACCACCAAATTTGGTCAAATTCTGGTCAGTCCCACAAGTTTTAAAATCAGCCGATTATAT
>JAYDZE010223749.1:0-20361 GCA_034509125.1 Monilaria moniliformis
TCAGTGTAAGACGACTATTACCCGCTCTATTCACATAGTAAAATATTCTGTATATTACAGTTTCAGCTGTAGATAGAAGAATAGGATTGTCAATTTCAGTCAAGAAACTGAGAACTCCAGCAAGTAGATAGGAAAAATAAGTTTAAGAATATTAGCAGATTATACAAAGTCAGCAAACAGTCAAGCCAACCCATTGATAGTTGTGTTCGGACAAGCAAACCAACACAGCCCCAGTAAATATAAAAGAAATTATAGGCATTGAAGAACTACTAAAGAGTCACTAAAAAAATCCATGCCTATAAAATCATATATGTTCCATTCTAGCAAATGTTGAAAAAGAAAATGAGAAGAATAAACAAAATCCAATAAAACTAAACAAAAGAAACCTGTTCAGGGGAAGAGGAAAAAGAGAAGGTACACCATGCATAAACCACTTCCATAGAACTTTGAACTAGAGAAAAGAATAAAGTTACCCAACAAGGTTTAACCAAAATTCATGAAATAAGAGAGTAATGATCCTAGAACATATAGCATTTGTCCCTAGTTTTAGGGCAAGGTAAAAACAACAGATGTTCCCCCTCTAAGCTTCATTGAAGATTCTTTCTACAAACAAGAGCCCAAGGGTGTCTAAGTATGTTCGAACAAATTTATAGCAATTAGAGAATTATTGAGGTCAGGAAACTAATAGGGAGTTAAGGACCATCCAAAATCAGAAATAAAAAGAAATGTGCTTAAGTATGTTGCACCATCTGTCTTTTAACTTAAGAAAAACAGAACATAGATCGCTAGGGCTTTTCTCATGCACAGAACCACTTAGACTCAGCTGGTTCGTTCTTATTTATTTATTTAGTTATTTATGTTTTGATGTGCTTCTGCCTTCTTGTCATCTACACCCTCAAAAAACTTCAAATATCAGAATACCAGAAATGTCAAGTAAACATCAAGTTGGGCACATTAGTTCCAACCTGGATCAACCAAAACACAGGAATTATAAAGCCAATAAAGAAGTAGCTAAAGTCATCATCTACAAGTTATTCAAGTGGTAGCATCTTACTTATGTATCTTCACGAACAAAGAATGGCCAAACTTTTTCAATTGTCATTGTCATCATCATTATATGTCCACATAGATCTACCAAGACTTAGTGTTATTGCTATCTAGACCTTCATGCTCATATTAGCAAAAGAGATCAAACAAACAAGCAAATGGCAGATACTAGTAGAAGGTTTAGATAAGTTCTGTTCATCAGGTAAATGTATACTAAGATAAGATTAACAGCCAAAAGGCCCCAAACAGTGTCCAGTACATTAAATGGAGCAACTATGATATAAAACACAAAACATATTGATTTGTAGTTCAAATCTGGTGACAAGTACAAAGTGCCAGAGCGATAAAAAAATTTAGAGCGACATTAAGCAATATAAAATTATGTTTGAGGATCTAGCACAAATATAGACTTTTAGAAAAATAACAACTATGGCCAGTGAATTTTTAACCAAAGATAGGTTTAATTATGATTCAGTAAATATAAATATGTGCAAAATGAGATACCGACATACCATATCTTTCTTGAAATTCAGGTGTACTCTGTAGGAATTCTAACCCAGGATGAGTGGTCAAAAGTTCTCGAAGAACAGGTTTAAAGTCGTCCTATTTCAAGGTCATAACATTACCAACATGAAGAAGCTATCAATAACTAGCTAACTCGATTTTCTGTATTAAAATACTAAGAAATTTGTTCAACCTGGACCACGTGTCTGTTATCTGGTTGCTTCAAGATTGTGAATAACTGTGTTGGTAGATCCTTGGTCAACATGTTTCTATTAATCCAATAATCGACAAACGCATCCCTGTTTGGACAAACAAGCCGAAGTGAGAGAACATACATCAACTGCAAACAAGAAAATCAGAACTATGAATCAACTAAGAAATTCAATGATGAACACATGCAACAGGTTCAATTTCCATTAGAAAATGTTGCCAGTAACTACAAAGTAATGAGTTTGACATCAAGCAGGATGGTTTCACATGGAAGTCTATTTGCAGAAATTGCATTCCATGTTAATTTTTAATTGATCTTTTAGAACAACTTCTCTAATGGTCGTTTTTCAAGAAGCAAAAATTTGTGGCTTTTGTATTTCTTTTATTGGCTTTTTCTTATCTTTTCTTTTCTTTCTTGAAGGGGAGGGGGGTTAGCTTGATGGTGTGAGCAGATTTGTCAGGATCTCTTTAGTTCTTGCATTTACAACTATAGACTTAGAAACTTCATTTCTTATATAAGCTAACAGTGGAAGAACATAGTGTACCAATCATTTAAAACAAACGAAACTTCGCTTTTTCAACAGGTAGCCTCAAGCTATCCCAGAAATGAAAATAAAATAAAGTAGGGGCTAACACTAGCTAGCTAGCGTTTTCCCTTACTAGTCAAGGGGAAGATAAGGCTTTCCTTTTATGATTGTAGAAACCAAACTTCATTTGTTGCTATGGGGATTCCCTTTATATATTAATTCAACGTTTGCTATAATATTTTAATTGATTTTTAACAGTAATCACAATATATGCTGATAAGTGATAATCAGAAACGAAGCAAGCAGTTGACTCGTAAACATGGCTTGTACTCTCCCCATATTTGACGGGCAATAACCCACCAACAAATTCTAATTTTGGCCTTAGTCTACACTGCACTAATTTAGAAAAAGCACATCTTCTACAAAGTAATGTTTACCTTATCCTAGAAAATAGCAATAAGATAACTGCTGGACCCAATTCAAAGAATTTCTTCGAAAATAATAGGACCTTTACTTAGTAGCAAAATGGCAGCCCAAAAACCATACATCCCTATGAAGGACACAATATACCAAAAATATGAAAACAGGATCACTTTACATATACTGAAACTTAACACAGTCAGATCATGGATTAACAAGAGGACACATTGAATTTGTTATATTAGTTCCAATACAGCTGATGCTGACATAAATCCTTTGGGGTAGTTCAAAATTTACTAATTCTAATTACTGTCTCTTTGCAAGGGGTAACTTACCTCTTAACATGGAGCATTACAAGATAATAGATATATAAGTGGCATGATCAAAACTGGTATTACAAAAAATTTAAAGACTAAAGTCATATCTGGAGGGCACAGAAAGATGGACAGAGGTGGAAATACTTCGTTACAATTACCTGGTCACGATCCCAGTTCCCTCGGTGTCGATCTTTCTAAACAGTACAGTAGAAAAGAAAGACGGGAGCTTGCAAATTTCCTTAGTTAGTGGTTTAAATTCTGAAAATCCATCAAATGTACAAGTCACTGTAGGTAATGAACCAGGGAATATTCTAAGACTACATGCACATCTAGCCAAATCTCACCATGCATTTGCAGTCCGTCCACATGACCATAAAAAAATTGGTTGATTCTAAACAAGCACCGTTCTTTCAATTCATTGGGTGGTGGACGCCCATTTTGGAAATAGAACTGCAAAATCACAAATTTTATCAAGTGAACTATACCTTCTCACTACCCAGAAAGAGGGGGAGGGAGGGGGCTGCAGGAATATAAGACTAAAACTTCAAACAGATTAACAACACATCAACTAATTCAACCTGAGGTATAAGCTCTTTCACAGGCTCATTCACTAATTTCAAGAGAGAGCCAAAAGCAGAAGGGCCTGCCCTCTGTTTCATGATTCGAGGAGAACCTGATGAACTTCTTGGTGAAAGTGGTGGCGTACTACCTGCAGGAAACATTGAAGGCAGTGTATTGCTAGCTGCAGTATTTGAGCTAGCTGTTCCAGCAGCATTCAAGGGACCACCTCCCTTAGCATTATTGAGCAATGATTTTACCTGCATATCATATAGGTAGATATATGTGAATACATCTGATTCCTTTCTCAAATATAACAAGACTAAACCTAAAATATTCTGGGCAGTTTTGAGGGAAAAAGTTAATCAGCTAAATTGCTTCCACGGTTCCACCTGCACTAGCAAATTCTGAAGGGCGGAAAGGACATATTCTAGCATTCATCCCAAATTTATTGCTTCCATATCCATCTAAATGAAGAATTTCCACAAAGTTGAATTGAATTCCAGTTGAAATTAACAGTGTGACACTGCCAACTCTCAATCACTACGGGTGGCGGAAATGTGCAAGAATACAACTTCATAGAGTAAGAACAGACAACTTAACTTTCCCTCACTCAGGAAAACTTTACCAAGTTAACTTCGTTGTATGTTTTGTCAACACAGAGAATACTACAAACCCCTACTTCAGGAGACAAAGATAAATGAATACTTTGACAATAAAATAGTTGCATCTCCAGAAATTTTTAAGAGCATATCAAGATATATGCATATGAAAGATAATAATTTGAAAATAACATGAGAATAATGTGTACATCTCAACTACACATGCCTGTGCAGATTGGGAATGCTGGATAAACTTATTTGAACAATTTATCATTTTAGACCAGTTATTGCTCATCATTTCCATATGAACAAGGAATTCCATGATTCGTAGTGAGGTACTTAGGTACTATCACAAATTGCCAGGTACTAACTCGCAACTAGTAAAAGGTACTGCTCAGAAATGAAGGAAAACAGCTCCCATGGACTTCCCAGGGTCATGAAAACATCAAAGGGCCACAATATTCTCATAAAAATGGTTGGTATATCGAAACTCTAAGAAGATTTATGATGTCCAAAAAAATTACCATGTGTTTTAGAGAAATATTTAGACATGACCTGCAACAGAGGAAAGTTTGACTTTTGATGTTAGAAAGTGCATTGCTGCGGAGATAGATTTTTACTATCCAATTTGTATTCTAACAATCAATGCTCAAAATCCAACTCTTATTACAAGTATCTGAAGTTTTTATTCCAATCAATTTGAAAACTCCTAAAATGTGGCAACACTCTCAATTTATTTAAGCATGAACATACTAGTGGTCAAGAGTCAAGTTCAGTTCTTTAACCATGAGATATGCAACACGAATAATGACTAATTTCATTTCCATATGAGCTCTTACAACATTAAACAACCAGCTTGTCCTCGGCCAGCCTTAGTAATAGAGGTTTCTATAAATGTCAGTTTTTAACATGTCCACATAAAGTGACTGAAAAGCACATCCACGATAGCAGAAGGAAGATCCTATCACCTATTATATTGTTTACAGTATTTGCATTTATTCATTTATTTTGATATATAATGCATAAAAGTCTCAATGGTTTATTAACAACAATCAGCAACAACCTAAAGCCCATAACTTTATCTCTTCTTTCCTGCAGTCCCCACCGATATCACCAATATGAAATTTTCATGCGGCATCTACCATTCCTTCTCACTTGACCTAACCGCCAAAGTACGCATAAGCTGCAACCCGAAACACAAAAGAGGTCGACCCCCCCCCCCCTCCCCCAAAGAAAAAAAAAACAAACGAAAAGAATAGAAGTAATTACCAAGGAATTGGTTTCCGGAAGCGAAAGCCACTGATCAAATAGCTTTTCGGCAACATACGGGTTGGCTTTAATTGCCAACGGTGACACCTCCTGAAGCTGCAATAGTTCAGCATCGAGGCACGTGACATCGCCATTGAAATCCAAATCCATCTCTATTTCCTCAAAATAATATCCTCAAAAAAAACAGTACAACTCGCAACCCTCAGATCTTTCCACGCTTCGTCAACCATCAAAAAGGAGGCAGAACAGTCCGAAAAGCAGCTAGGAAAAAGAGACCGAATTTCCCTCGCTTACGGATCTTAATCAATTCAAAATCGGCAAAAAACGCAAAATTGACTCAAAATGGGTATCTGTGCAGCGCCGAAGGCAAACCCTAGAATGGATTGATAACAGAGATCGGAGAGACGGAAATTACAGAGAGAGATTGCAAACCCTTAGCAGAGGAAAAGTGTGTGCAAAAATTGTGTGCCAGTGCGTGTGGAGGTGGAGAGAGTGAATAGTGTGAATATATTCATAATCATTATTTTTAATATTTCTTATAATACAAATGTTTATAATTGGAATAGACTCTTCAAATTTTGCATATCATATTTTATGAATTAAATTTAATAAATGCTAATACTATAATTTAAATTACACGTGGTGACTCAAATCGCCGATATATTAGTTGGAAGGAAGCGTCTTACCAACTAAGTTGCACTTCATTGTGATTTTGAGTTCAACCTTTTTATATTAGTGCTTCTTTTTTTATAATAGGAGATAAATAATAGTTATAGAATTAGTATGTGGTGCAATTTATTTATATTAGTATATAATAATGATTATAATCATTTCACTTCACATTGAACCAATTTTATTTTAAATTTTTTATCATTTTTTACACCATTTTCCTCACTTAATTTCATTCACTCAAATAATCCAATTCAATCTGATTTTAAATTTAGTGGTAGTTGATAACAAAATACTTTTATACTCATTATGCTAACAAATGTGACCTCATATCGTGAAAACAACACTATTGGAGGATTAATAACTCTTTATTAGGTTTGGTTCTTACGCGACAACGTCCTCGCAAATTTTTTTATCATGATACAGATGTGTTTTGCAAACTATTGTGGACAAAATCGAAAATACCATTAAATGGAATAAAATTTGTTTATGATGAGATTGGAGAAAATTTGGGTAAATTTTCAAATCAAATTTTCTATTTGTTTTAAAGAAAAAAAGGATGCATTATAATTTATGCCCATCATCTCGTCTGTACCAAAGTATAGTCAATTAATAATTATTTCAATTAGCAACAATTTCTCAATAAAATAAATAATTTTTCATAAAAAATACATAGAATAGACTAATAAAGAAGCAATTTTAAGATAGTAGAGATAAAAATTAGCCATCGTTTTTACTATTTTTACCTCATAATTCACTATTAATAATAGGTTTCATTGCGAATTTCTCTTGAAATAGGGTAATTAACAACCAAAATATAGTTGGCCATGAATTTAATTTTGAATTCATCAATAAAAAGTAAAGCAATATATAATATTTTTTTTAAATTAAAATATAATTTTTTAAAATGTCCATATATTCTTAAGGAAGACCTTATTTTTTTAAAATTAATAAATCCATAGTATGTCGTTTTAAATTTCATCCACATAGGGTCACAATACTGCGTTGTACAGTAAAGGTAGAATAGTTTGTGTCATTTCTATATCAATAGTATGGGTCAATTATGTATAAGAGTTATAGTTTGATTTATTTAGATGCATTTGCCCATATACAGAATAAATTGTACTATATAATTACTATTTTTATTATGGAAAGATATAAATCTTAAAATCAATAATTAGGTCGAACAAAATCATGGCTATAGCTATTATTACATTAACTATATTAGAGACGGATCCAGGTGGGGTTGGGAGTCGATCGATCCCACTGCCAGTCCATGAGTACCGCTGGAAAATTTCATTGGTCGGTTTTTGGAGCTGCCTCCGGCCCCACGCGCTGCTGCTCAAGCATTGCGGGAGAGTCGGCGATGATGACTTCTCGGATGGAGGATAGAGGACGGCGAATAGAAGCAAAGAAGGGTTCTAGTGTTTCAGAGAGAAAAAGAGAGTCGGTGAGAGAGAAAAAGAAGAAGCGTGAAGAGATAAAGAGATGAATGGGCTAGGTCCTTTCTCTAGAATTGGACCTAAATTAAAATATAATTTGAGCTAAAGTATTAAGTAAGCTAGGTCTAATTTAAAATTTTAATTACTTATGGGCTTGGTGAAATTAACAAAGGAGTTGGGATTTTAAGTAATGTACGTAATACTTTGTTTACACGTGGCCCAACCTATTTATTTGTGAAAGAAAAAAATAAGTCAACAAAGAAGGGGGAGACATAGACAGCGATGGAAGAAAAAAAAAACTTCCAATTTCCAAACCTAGACGGCGGCAGACGACGCCGACGAGTCGGCACAACCTTCCATAACTTATATCAACTTGCGGCAGTAGAAAACAACAAGTCGGCGACGACCTTCGAGTCTTCACTATATCTAACTCTACGAGTTCCGAGTCTTTATTATATCTGACTCTACGAATTCCGTTTCCTGAATCCTGCAATATATATACAATACAACTAAGATCATTCTTAAATGAATTAATTATAATTCATAGTTTGAACTTTCAACATTTTTCAACTTGTAGATTCGAGTAGTGAGGGATGAAAGAGAACTTCTTTCTGTCAAAATTGAATGGTTTATCCATAGTTAATATTTAAGATGACTGACCATATTTACTCTATAAAAGTGACCAAAAAATGAAGCCCAGCATTTAAAAAGTTGATAGCTGGAAATTTTTTTCTATCTTGTGTGCTTGTTAATCTTTTCACTAAGAATCCGGCTAAGTAAGCTTGGTTCGCCAGTCAAGTTGTTACTGTGCAGCAAACTGCCGAGTGCACGAAGCTCCTCCGCATTTGCTTTCTGTAAGAGGCCGTTGAGTACTCTCTCAACTGCCCCGTGGGCCAAGGACACAGCCATCAGGTTCGTAGAACTGTCTATTGGTCGCGACTGTAAAGGAATCTGCATCAGTGATCGCAATTGCCAGTATTCTTGGCAAACTCGATCGTGGTCCATAGCCTGAATTGCCTGTTAGAGAGAACCAAAGGGCCATTTTAGTAAGGTCATTAAATTCTAATAGTGATTAATAAATCCTAATGAAACCTAATTGGATTTAATTAAGATGAGCGCAAAGTGGACTCTTCTGTAGAAAAGTGGCCCCATCCTAGGTTTAAAATCGAAGTCGATTTGTTGGATACTAATACATCATTATTGAAAGTGTGAGATATTTTGGTAAAAAGCCGCATACTTCTAGAAAATGATTTTGGTAAATAGCTTTGAGCTAGAAAATGATACTCTGATGTTTACAAATACTTGAAAACATAGGAACCTAAATAAACTTTGTTCCTATATGGAAAACATCAGCAAATCATAATCTTCAAGTAATAAATTCGAAGTCAATAGGAAGAACTTGCCTGCATAATTGCGGGCGACGAAAAGCCAAACATTTGCATGCCATCGACACTCCCAGGAGGCTGCAGAGGAGGATGCTTCCCCTTTCCTAGCTTATGTTGTTTTGCAATCTCATGATTTACTCGCTCCCGAACCAGTTCCCAGCATCTACCAGCTGAGACATGGATAAATACTTCACTAGGATCAGTCTCCAACGACACCTAAAGATGCAATATATCAGCACTGTTCAATTTGTCATGTAGAGAAAACAAAGGGGACAAAACATCTCAACTCTCTGACATAAGCCAATATTGCTTTTATGGATTTTGTAAGTCATTCTGAAATCTTTTGAGAAGGGTAAAAATTTAATTTGTCAGCTAACAGACATATGAAAAGAAGAAACAAAACATGTAAAACGAATGACAATTTGTGTTGCTGCAGAGGATAGCATGGAGAAAAATGAGTAATTATTTCATGATTCTGCAAGGACTATATGATGTGCAGAATTTTTTTAATTTATTGGATACAATACTTACCATAAATAAAGGTCGATCCAGCCCAGCATCTAGGACTTCAGAGACATAATAGCACATATTGGTAGGATCAATAACATCTATGTACCTTACTCGACTCCTAAATCCTGTACTCACCAAAAAAGACAAAAAACCCATTATATTTTGCAATTTAACAAAGAACTGCAAAGGATATTTGTTCCGCGTATAACTATGTATCAAACCTACCCTTTGGGTAAATAGAATTACTATCGCACCATAACTTTCCAAAACGCACAGCTCCAAAGTCCAAAGGCTCGACATTGCAACTGATTCTCCTGATTACTTTTGCAATACGAGGACCCTTCTGGCGACGGAACCCATCCATATTATATTGGTGGCTCGACGGGTTTGATACAGTAAGCATGTTAGCTGCAGATCTCAACTCTACATCCAACTCTAATTTTTTACAACCATCTTCACCTTTCACTTTCTCATCATCAATTTGTTGGTGATTACGGCTTGCCTCATCACAATCAATCGTCTCTTTGTTCCTCCCCACATTTTTGTTGGAATCGGTATCCATCAAAGAAATGTTAATGCAAGAACCGGTCGGAGGGTTGCTTCCTACAGAACTTTCAACCTCAGCATGCTCCTCAACTTTAATGCACACTGAACTAGGAGTGCATGCAGCAGAAAGAAGAGAAACTGTGGTTGTGGACGCTGGTTTATCAATGCAACTATCTAACTTTGTAGTAATATCGGGAAAAATTGCCTTCTGAATACCTGTTGTATCCTCTTGAGAAGTCCCCTTTACAACACACAGCTTTTTACTGGGTGGTTCATCTTCGTCGTCATCACTCAGGAGTATGACATCCTTGTGTCCCAGAAGTGATGTCTGCTTCTCCTCAGATTTATCAGAAGCTCCTGGAGACGCTTTCTCAGGATCAGTGGGTTGAAAAGCCTGACATGATTGTATTTCATAAACTCTTTTGCACGGACTACTAGATTTAGCTGATTTAATTTTCAGAGAAATACGGTTTGCTGTCTTCACACTTTCCAAAGCCAATACTACCACAGGCGGTTCCACATTCTTAGAAGAGCCAATGCTGCCTATATACTTCGTTGAACTCAGAGAGCCCCCACACACTTCCCTTTTCTGCTCCTCTGAAGAAATTGCACTGGGTGGTGAACTTATCACTTCTCGAGCTGATTCTTGAGATGTAACTTGCTTTCCTTCTGCAACATGAGAACTGAGACCGAGGCCCATATGAAGCCTTGCCCATCGATATACTGCACTTAGTTTCCCCTCCAAAGCTTCAACCAATACATTCAATTCCATGATGTCATAACGAAAAAGGAAAAACTTAGCACTCCATGGGCACGAACACAACTGTTTGGCATGAGTCAAGCACGCATATTTATCTGGTGAGCACTGGTGGCAACCTGCAGCAGATAGGTGTAGATCGAAGAGACAGACACTGCATTCCCGCTCACAACTAGCATCAAAAGAGTTCTCCATCTTCAGTACCTTTGATGATTTGCTAAGGAATTCCCTCCATTCCCGCTCCATGTCAACACGAGTCTAAACACAATATAATGCGCATTAGAATGATAATTTGACTAGATTGATGAGCATGGATAACAAAAAGGCATGACAACAATTTGAAGGGGAAAATCTATCTGTTTTCTCATGCTTCATTATTTATGCCAACATCTTAAAGTCTACACACCAAGTGCTCAATATTGAGAACAACCCACGATTAAAAAGGTACTACCTTAAGTGCTTTTGATAAGAACCCATCCTTTCCACAAGCTTCGTTCCATCTCAAATTATCTGATTTGTACTTCCTCAAAAAATTATGTTCCCAATTTTCGTTTACAGCTTCTCTAGCCGCGCCAAGCAATAGTTTATCATGTGAAATAGAAGTTCGTCTGCCTTGCTCGCGGTACAGCTCAATAGCTTTATGTCCATGCGGCAACCAGTCAACAGGTGCAATATTAACTGCCTCAGCACAGTTAAAACCACAGTTGAATCCAGCATGATATGCTCGAGGGAAAGTCAGTATATATTCTCCTGGATTCTGAACACACCGATAAACAGGCATCCCTTCAGACCTTAGGATTGAAGGTGATAGTTGGGTAACCTGCATATTGTTCAATATACTGGATTAATTTCAAAACAGTAGAAGAAAGCTACATCTTATTCACTTGGTGAAAAAGCAATTAAATGGCAATCAAGCAAACACCACAGACATGTGATATAAACATAAGTAGGCAAACTATTTGCATTATAAGATATAAGTAGGCAAAAACATTAAACAGGCACTGTTAGTGGCATATTGGTTTGTATGTTACTTAAGGAAATAGTTACAAAAGAAAGTAAGGAATTAAAGCTCACCAGCTTATGAAGCAAGTCAGGCTGTTCTTCGAAGAGGTCGGGCAGATGTTTCCTCATAGCTGCCTCCAGTTTCATGGCATCTGATCCTGGAACTCCATACCAAATTTTCGGAGCTCCCCAATGCATGTAATTCAAGGAGTACATGTGATGGTCCTCTACATGCTGTTGCCAAAAGCAGAATAAATGAGTAATGAAATATACTACTCAAGGAGAGCAATAGTAAAAGCTAAAAAACATGAAATCAGGCAAAGATTGTGTTAAAATGTCAATGCAAACGAAAAGAATTCTTTACTTACCCAACAAAATGAAGAAAAACACATTCCTATATACAGCCAAGGAACCAGAACACCAGATATGTTGCTGCTTTCAAATGTTAGAACAGAACCAGGAAGTCTGGGGAAGTTATTCAAGTTCCATCCTGAATTAATGTACTTCAGGTCTGAAGCAGAAGCAACTTGGTGAGCGTGTTTGGGAAACCCACTGCCAAATGCTCCAGTTTCCAGATCAGCCCCATAAAGCACCTTTAAGGGAATGGAATTTATTAGTACTAAAAGCTAAGAGGTGGGACAATGTGATTATTATTTGGAAAAAGAAAAAAAGCTCCTTATAAGACCAGTATCAGGAAGTACCTCAATTTCTTCTGTTGGTTTCTCTACCATCCGCCAATACTCTCCCTCAATTTCTTGTACTGTGGGTTGCGAAGACTCATCAAGTGTAGTTCTGCCACCCCCGACATTCGAACTATTATTATTTTTCCAGAAGTACTGAGCCTTGAAATCATCATCGTACTTCTGAAATTCATCCAGAGTAAAATCTGGACCAGGCTCAAATCCAAATTGCTCAGCCTTGTCTGGAGTTTTAATATCCTGAATACCATTTGTATGATCAGTTCCCCTTCTCAAGCATTTTCTCTTTTTCCTCTTGTCATGATTGACTTGGAAAGTCTTTCTCATCGATTCCCGATTCTGAAGTTTGTCTAACCGCTGGATTCGTGTCGCGAATTTAGACCTTTCCCATATGTTCTTTTCCTTCAGAGGACAAGGAGGGTTCCATGATGGAGGCGGTACTATGCGACAGATCCCATACATCTCTGCTTTAGAGCGTATACTTGAAATGTATTTTATGGTGTCTTCAAACTCCTAGAATATTTTGTAAAATTAAAACAACGTGAGTACTTTCAAAACTAAAAAGCAGATCAGCTCCTCAAGGGATACCAAAAATTAAGAGAACGGAGTGGTTAACTGGCCAATAAGAACCTCTTCAGAAGGATAAAACACAGGAGCCTCCTCAAGATCAGGTCTTCGAGCTCCATCTGGACGCCATTTTGCAATAACCTGTAATGGAAGTCTAAGGTAAGCACGCAAACTTATAATAGTTAGAAGACCCCAAACCAGCCCAGCACTTCACAACTAGAAAAACGCAAATAGATCAGCCTATAATGCCAATGATAAAGTCTTTTTGTAGCTAGGCTTATCATGAAAATCCACCTTAAGAAGATTAAGACTATATTATATAACTATTATATTCACCCAATGCAAATAAAAATATGTTTTCTAGTGATAGTGTTTCTGCAGTTCCAGAAAAACTTAGAATAGATCAGTGTTGAAAGACTGACCTTTTGGCAGTTCTCACATGCTTCACACCCTCGAAGAACCCCTTTTGGCAACCAATTCCTTGAAAACCTTTCCTGAAGTTGCACAAATAGGGACCTAAGATAGAGAGAACTCAAAAGAGTTGAAGAATTATAGTGAACTAAACTTGACCAACCTGCTCTAACTCAATTTGATCACTTGAACTGCTATCAAGCTGGTTCTGCTTTATCAATGATCTATGCCTAAGAGACGTGCTGGTTCTTGGATTGTTACATTGTGTTTCTAACTGGATATTTTCTGCTCTAGAACGGTTGGGAGAATTTGAGTAGTTACTGACTTGATCATCCTCCATCTTGGTCAGAGTGAAGGGGACAAATGAATCAAAACCAGGTGGAATTGATGAGATGTCCATATTATCTTCTTTGACACGAGGTCCAACAATTATGGCTGAAACTGAAACAAAAAAATAAAATGAAATAAAAATAAAAACTAACGTAAATACATGAGAGGAACAGTTACTTTTGAGAAGTACTATGTGATCTCTTTACTTAATAACTATACAGCCAACAAGGAAAACCCAGGTTTTGGCCGTAACATCAGTGTGTAAAATTTATAAGCACGTGGACACGAATACAAAAATATTACTAAAGACTGAAACGACGTTAGCTGCTACAGCGACGCAGAAACATTTATCTGCACATCAATCAATAACAGAAGTTTCCCAAAGGGGAACAATAATGTAGACTGGAAGAGAACATCCTAAAGAAAAAAGATAAATTCGCCAAACGTTATATGTGCTTTTAATGAATCAAAATGAACTATAGACGCTGTAAATGCCTTTTATCATAATTAAAGACAGAACAAGATCACGGAAACAAAATAGAACCAGATCAGCGTAATACCAGCAGTTTCATTCTTGGTAAGCAATTAATTCGGTCTGCCATCTGTATGGGTTTTCACCTTAAAAATCACAAAAAAAATGCCACACATTTTATGAGAACGAGTCTGATATGTTAAAGAGGCAGTGTAGGCCGTATAACTGCTATCCACATTGCAACCTACCCAGACACTAAACATATTTATAATTACTAACACTGGGATATACATATATAAAGTTGGTATTTAGTCATAGTGAATCTAGAGATAGTCTTCTCTATAACAGCAATATTTAGTCTACAGAGAGTGCACGTATCTCAACTGGCCATCATATCTACAATATTCATTAGATCAACTCGTTCAATGGCGCGCGACAAAACATTATTCACATGAAGTAATACTTATGAAATTCAATCAGGAACATTATCCGAATCTCCAAGTTTCATAAATATATTTAATGATGAAAACTGAAAAGATTAACTAAAAACAAGAAGAAACATATATATCTATAATGGAAAAAGATACTTGTCAACGTACATATTCTGATTGAATGGTTCACACGCCTAATGAGCTATTGCAGCCCAGAGTGCAGTCCCTGCACCAGATTTTCCATTGAAAAAAAACACCAATGAAAAACAACACCTCATTCACGAAACATTTTAAATTCTTCATGATAAATAAGCATAGTAAAAAGAGCCCCAAAAGGGAAAAATAACTAACAGTAAAAAAGGAGTCACCAAATACAGTCTGAACTGGGGATCTGACCCTAACCCTAATACAGCCACCATTTGTAGTTTGGGTCCCAGCTACAAAAACCAACCAAACATCATTCACATATCTCACTCTCTTAAATAGCCCTAATTTAAATAAATTCCCAATTTTATTTCATCCAAGAATCCAAATCACACATGCATAACCATTGATCCAACAGCAGGAATTGCTTTACCAGAACCCCAGAAAGAAACTTTCAACAACTTTTTGTGTAAATACGAGAATTATAATAAGATCACAAAGAAAAGGACCCAAAATCCCAGAAAACAAGCTACCTCAAAACCATGGGCAGCCAATAAATTTCTCTCTAGGAACTCAAGCAATATATTCAGGAATTTCATAATTAACTAACCTAATTCTTGATTTGAAAAACCCTTTCTCCCCAATTCGAATTTATGGCCAATTTATTTCTCCAGATAATAATACTAAGAGTTTGGTATATTCGTTAAAAGAGTTCCCATACACAGAGCACAATGCTGTGCAATTTAACATATGGTTCCACTTTTGATATTTTATCAAAGAGCAATCAAATCAAGGAACTGACCTTTATATATTTTGGAATCCCCTTGATCGTTCGTTTAATTGTTGAACTTCTTTTTAGGGAAAAACGAATTGTGATGTATAAATATAACAATTAGATTAGGGATTTTATTTAGAAGATTATAATTAGATTAGACGAGGGATTGGAAACAGCATTGGAAATAAGTAGAGAAGAAATTTCTGATCAAATTTGACAAGGGTTTTATACTTTTATGTATATATTTTGGTTTTATAGCGTCACGTTTCATTATTCCTGTTGATGGGTTGGGCCTCTCCATGAATTTAGAAAGTGGACCATTGAACACCTTCTCTCTCCTCTCTCTAGAAAATGTTTCTATTCATAGTAACGAATAGTATATATTTGATGAATCTTGGTTAGGGCATCCGAGTAATATTTATATTTGATGATTTTATTTGGAAATGTATTACTTTGATAATCTTAATGTGATAATATATTTTTTATTTTTTATTTTTATAAATTTTTATAAAAATATATATATATCAATACTTTAAATTAAAAAGATTATAACATTTAAGTTCACGATTTGAACACACCCACCGCACTGCACAAGCACAATTGATGCCGAAGAGGTCCCACTTCATTTTTTATGAATAGCAACAGACACACACTTGATAACCAATACGTGAAACTTAAAAGACTAAGGGGGTGTTTAGTAGACATGTTAGGAATTGTGTAGGGTAGTTAATTCATGTTAATATTTAGGATAAAATTTATAGTAGAAATAAGGATAAATGATTTTAGTATTTTGTTTGATAAATAAGATAGAAAATATGATAAAAATAGTTGAATTCTTTGGTTGTATAAATTATATTATAGATAAGGTGTAAAACGACCATTTTACCCCTTTTCAAAATATAAATATATTTTTAAATTTAATAATAAATAATTATCTTAACTATTAATTTATTAAATAAAGTTATTGATTTATTAATTAATAATAATATTACCTGAATAAATTAATCAAATAAAAAATAAAAATTAATTTATCATAATACTTAATGAGATTAGTTAATTAGGTAATAAATAATTAAATAAATGAAATAACAAATAATTATCTTAATTATTAACCTATTAAACTAAATTATTGATTTGCTAATTAATAACAAGATTAATTAAATAAATAAATTTATTTATTTTTAATAAATTAATTAATACTTGCTTTAATTAGTGTAAGCAAATTTGAGAATTAATAAGATTTATTTGCTGATTAATAAGTTAAAAATTGTAATTAATTTTACTTATTAACCAAAATAGATGATTAAATATGTTTTTTTTTACCTTATTTGTTAATTAATTAGTAAAGGATAATTTATGGTGTTTGCTTCACCATTCAACTAAATTTCCATTTCCGGCGATAAACTACCATTTCCACATGCCATTTCTGGTGATAAACCAAGAACATAATCGAAAACACAAAATCATAACAACTTCAAAAATGAAATCGAAAATCTTAACAGCCCCAAAATCAAGTCAAAAATCATAACAGACCCAAAATGAAAACCAAAAAATGATCAACTGCAGCACCAAAAATTTGTAGAAAAACAGAACCAAAATCACCAAAATTCAATCAATGCAGAACCAAAATTGATGAAATTGGGTATAAATCGAACCAATAATAAATGAAATGTCTCAGATATAAAACATATCGAAGCTAGAAGGCTTCGCCGGAAATCATGGCTGCAAACACAGTGTGCTCGTCGGCCGGTCTGTGTTTGTCGCGCCAAGATCTGAACGATCACCATCATTTTGCATCCCATCTCTTTCGCCTATCTAGATCATCATTGACATTACCAAATAAACAGAATAGTGCCCAAAAAATGAACGACCAACAGAAATTTCCACGGTTGTGAAGAATCAGCCCAAGAAGAAGAAGAGCAAGGACTAAGGTGGGGAAAGAAGTTGCAGCGACAATTAAATCGCCGTCTTCTCCACGTTTGCCGTCGCCGCCGCTTTGCCTCACCGCCACGTTCACCCCTCCGCTGCCTTCGCCTCGCCTAACCGCCGCATTCGCATCTCATCGCCGTCACTTTTGTCCAAGAGAAAGAGAGAGAGACACAGTTCAAAGGGTAAAGAATGAAATAAGTGAAGTTAAAATGAATCATTGTTCAACTGTGTAACCTAATCGGCCCATTTTGGCAGATAAATAAACCACTAACAACATGCAAAAACAGTGTCCAACGCGCCAATCGAGACGGGCCGCCTATTTAACATGGACTGACATATTTGTGAAATATGGATATCAAACACTGAAATAACCCATGTTAAAATATCATAACATGGATAAACATATGAATCAAACACCTCCTGATAATTTTTGGATCCTATATAGGAGCTAGTAGCATATCAAGTATATATGCATTTGACACTTAATGATGATGATTATTATTATTACTATTATTATTATTTATTGTTTTTCCAGCTTTTGATTGAATTATGTATTTTTATTCATAAATTTGTTAAATTAGATTGTAGTATGGTAATTTGCAAAGAATGGAGTGCTTGTGTATTAAAATCGAGTAATCGTATTTTGATGTGTGCCACTTAGTAAGGATCTAATTTTGGTACAAACAAAAGACTAACTCGTTATTAATAATTGAAACTACAAGGATTCAAAATTTACAAATGAAAACACGAGTCCAGTTTAAAAACGTAAAAAAAAAGTTGTTGGCCTAATTTGCATAGAAAGTACCAAAATGAAATAGAAAAATTGTAAATGCTCTTTTTTACTGAAAAGAATAGCAAATACTTGAATATACGCAAAATGCATATTAGATAAATTTGAAATATTCCACCATCTTTTGCTCAGAGGGGAGCAAGGATAAGAATGTAGATGTGTCCAACTACTTGCAAGCTATTCGAATTTTAATTCCAAAAAAAAAAAATTATTCGAATACCTATACTAAATTTGTAAATATAAATAAGTTAAACTTGAACATGGGAATGACTTCCCATTTTGGTCTACAACCTAAGAATTTTCAATATTTCTTTTTCCGTGCGGCAAACATCAAATATATTAGAAAAGACTTGCATTTGCAATTTTGAATCTTCTTTTTGGTAATGATGAAAAGAAATTTATGATAGATATTTGATGGGTGTGCTACGGTCAATCTTGATTACTGATGAGGCCAGTTTGAAAAGTGTTATTCGAGATTTATAACCTTATTTTTTTATCACGGTATGACTCGTTCCATCACTAGGTGATCCTTAAAGAATAATAAGATTGAGCAAACTCATCTACACACGACAAACCAAAAGTATGGATAACGAGAATAGCTAGAACTGCTCCACTTTAGCTAGTATATTCCTTTAAAATGGTATATTTATAAGATGTAATTATAATTACGATTATCAAATAATATATATATTTTAGAGACATTAAGATATGTAAAAAGTAAAATTATATTTAACTGTTTAAAAATTTAATATTTAGGCATTGTATTTATATGTTCTAAATTTATGTAACTTCAAATTTCTTAAACTATTACGGGAAATATGTAGTGTAAAATTTTTCATAATGCATGTAATATATTTAAGTTGTCCTATTTGATGTAAACCTTTGTTTTCTTTTCCAAAATATATGACAAAATACAACCAAATCCATTCAAACACATGACAACATATATGGAAACAATCAAGTACTCTACAATTCTTACCACTCTACTATTAAAAAATTAGAAATAGTATAAAACGAAAAAAAAAAACCTATAAATATTGATGAAAATTACGTTAGCCCAACAATAAATAATTCTTCTATGTTCACTCTCGACTCTTTATTACTCCTCTTTGGGCAAAATTCAATTTGGCAAAAACTTGTGCATATCCAAATATTTGCACAATGAATCACTCCAACTAGGATTCACCAATCCCTAATTACAGTTTAATTTATTAATCACTAAGAAAAATTAATTAGGACTGTTGCAATGTAACGTGCCTCATCCAATTTTGCTCGACATCTTGAATAAATTAGAATAACTATAAACGACGCCTCCAACCCCATCATGAAATACCTTATTTCAATCCAGATATCACAGCTGTCACATTCAAATCTATAGATTCAACTAGGGTGTGTTTGGTAGAATGAATTTGGAATTAAATTAAAATTATAATTTTATAGAATTGAATTTGAAGTTATAGTATTCTAATTCAATTCCAAATCATTTGTTTGATAAAATTAAGTAATTGATATATAATTGTATTGTAATTCTAAAACTTTTGATTAGTAAATCAAAAAAGTAATCAAAATTTGACAATAACTTTTAATTGAATAAATTATTTTATTTTATATTTATATATGTTATGTAGCATTTAGAGTATTTTTATGTGTGTGTTTGAAGGAGATAGTGGTATGTGTGTGTGGATGAGTGTGTGTGTATGAGACAGAGAGAGAGAGAGAGAAAAAAAATGTGTGTGAGAGAGAGAGGGTGTGTGTGTGCGAGTGAGTGTGTGTGAGAGAGAGAAAGAGATAAATATGTGTGTAAGAAAGATAGAAAGAGAGAAAATGTGTGTGTGTGTGTGTGAGAGAGAGAGAGAGAGAGAAAGAGAGGGTGTATGTGTTAAAGAGAGAGATGGGGCGTGTGTGTGAGAGAGAGAGGGGGTGTGTGTGTGTGAGAGAGAGAGGGGGTGTGTGTTTGTAGGAGAGAGAGAAGGGTGAGAAGAGGGTGTGAGAGAGAGAAAATGTAAGTGTGTGAGAGAGAGCACACATTAGGGATATGAAATTCTAAAT